>JAIWNI010000348.1:0-10320 GCA_025331435.1 Choanephora cucurbitarum
TACTCGCTACGCTCGCTTACGGCCGTCGTCGCCTGCGGTTTCGATCCTGGCAACCCCCCCCCTCCCCACACCCCTCCCCACACCCACCACCACCACCCAACCCCCACCCAACCCCCACATACACACATAGAATTCAAGTTAAAATGAGTCAACGTCAGATTGTAGTCTAAAAAATGATTATATTTGCTATTTATAATAGTAATTCGGGATAAATGATATTATCTATATAGCTATCAGTGCATGATGTTTGTTGATTCTGTGATTCAGGTTCAAGTAAGACGTGTATTCCTTGTAGGTTGGTAGATCTAGAAAAAGCGACATATAATTGTCCGTGTGTAAAAAGATGTGATCTAAGATCGATTCCGACATTTGTTAAGGACTGGCCTTGTGACTTATTTATAGTCATAGCAAAGCTTAGCTTAATAGGAAACTGTTTTCTTGACAGAATAAACGGATAATCGTCTTCAAAAGTAGTAAGAGTTATTCTAGGAATAAACTCGATTTGCTGATTGCCATCATTTTGATCATTCATAACTACAACTTCAAGCACATATTGACCAATGTTTTTGATGATGAGTCTTGTACCATTGCATAGGCCTCTTTGTGGGTTCAGATTTCTAAGTAGCATTACAATACAGCCTACTTTTAAGGTCAACTTAGCAGGAGGAAAGTTGCCTGGATTGAGCGTTTGCAAGTACTCATTTGAAACTCGATAGAGTTCGTTGTTGCTGTTTTCCTCATCAGAATAATCAGCTTTATCTGCAGAGATCAAAGTGACAGGTTCTCCAGGCATCAAGTTGAGCACTTCTTCATTGATTGAATCTACCACACTATTCTTAGAAGTAAGAATGGCTGATTTGTAAAGAAGGCTTGGATTGTCAAGTGCTTGTGTAAGGCTCTCAGAAGAATACACCTTGGCAATTATATCAGTTAAATCATGCATTTTTGATATGTATTGAGGGAGAGGTATCCTTGCATTTTGCATTCTAGTATTGTAGGTCATCAAGTAGAGCCATTTTTTGAAATGGACATCGTTTGATGAAGTGCCTACTACACGCATATTCATGTGAAGGCGAAGAACATGAGTTTGACGCCAAATGTATGAATGCTTGATAGAAGCTTCTACAATAGAAGTTCTAGTTCCATTCTTGATAACAGGAGGAATCTGGGCAAAATCGCCACCCAAAACAACAGGAATACCACCAAAAAGCGACTGATTACTGCAGACATCTCTTAGAGTACGATCGACAGCTTCAAAGCATGCCTTATTTTGCATAGGAACTTCGTCCCAAATGATCAAAGATGTTTGGCGAAGTAATTCGGCCAATTTACCATTCTTTTGAATATTGCATGTCGATGACTCGTTCAGCTTGAGAGGAATTTTGAATCGAAAATGAGAGGTACGCCCTCCAGTCAAAAGCAGAGAAGCAATACCAGACGAAGCGACGCACAAAACAATTTTCTTTTGACCTCTCAAGTAATTGCATAAAGTATTGTAGACAAAAGTCTTACCGGTACCAGCTGGTCCGTGCAAAAAGAAGCACATGTTATTGTCAGAATCAGAAGGGTTAGAGTCACTTGCTAAATCAAAAGACTGCAATTTGTGAACTATAAAATCAAAGGCCTGTTTTTGATCCGCATTAAAGATTTCATACTTGGATCTGTAGGCTGACTCTTCATCTTGATGGTTGTACAACAACTGCTCATCAATCAGAGGATTACCAGTGTTACTGCCTTCTGCAATGATTCGACCCAACTCGGTTGCCCAGTTATACTTGTTATAAGGCAGATTAAAATCGCCAAGAGATTTGCCAAAGTCCTTGAGCTTTTTTTCAATTAAATGAAGGCCGTAGTCCATTGAGGCTTGCTCGTTGTAAAAGGCTGATATGCCTGTTGACATGTATACCAAAGCATGTACAGGAAGCATCTGTTCCAACTTATGCTGTAAGTCATCGCATATAGAATCACGAAATTCAAGCCAAAGTGACATGGGATCAATGAGCTGTCCAAAGACTAAAGCAGTGACAAACAAATTGCGAAGCGTATGACCAGAGGAAAAGAGATAAGCTTCTTGAAAGCATTTCGTCCATTCTTGGTCATCCTCAATTAAATGCAATTGAACACATGCTTGCTTAAAGGTTGCACATTGAACCCCATTCACATTCTTTAGTTCATCAAATGATTTAGAGCCTGCAACATTAACTAAGAGAAGTCTTAGGTAGTAACGCTCGCCACATGTAGGACTACAAAAAGGAATTCTTCCAATTGCAAAACCTTTCTTACGTGGGACCCAGCTCTTTGAGTTTTGTTTCCAAACGAAATGGTTTGGGAAATCTTGATAAAGATGCTTTTGACTCGTTGGATTACTTTCATAGTATTTGAAATAAGCAATCAACATTGAGCTGCTATTTGCCAAAATGTCTAGAATTTGAGGTGCAGATGCATCCTCAGGAAAGTACACAGGCTGTTCATTAGGAAGATGAAGAGCCAAAGTTGTAACAGTGGGATCTTCTTCATGAATTTTGTATTCGAAAATACGTCCGAATGCTTCAGTTGGACCTATGTATCTTCCTTGGAGATGCTTTTCAATTTCATCTCTCGTGTCACTCAGTCTTAGTGTAGTGCGATCAGAGCCCTTGTAAACATATTTGTTTATGTACTTGATGGCAGCAACACCTTGACAGCATTCGACATTTATGTGAGCCTTGTATTTCTTTGAGAGATATGGATTATAAGGCACGATCCATCTATTGTCAATATCCAAACGGTCATTACGATGTCTTAAGGGATTAGGGATCGTGTATGATGACTGGACAGTTGTCGATCGTTTGTACGTTGGATATCCGTTTTCGCTCAATACAGTTTCTTCCGAAAAGGCTTTTGGAAAACGTTTGGTACACTTAAGCTGACCATTGCTATCTTTAGCCATGCACGGAGACTTTGGGTTGAGGTCACCGCAAGGACCATGAACCATGTTCTTGGTGATAATTTCATAGAGTTCAGGATCAGATTCCTTGCATGGTAACTCAGCCGAAATGATTTGGTCAATCTTTTCTACAGTGTCCATATTTAGGGTGGGATCCAAGAACAAAAGTAAGTGTAGATGTGGAAGTCCACGTTTTTGGTACTCAATAGTTCTGACCAAGCCCCTGTATGATCCAAAAACTTGTTTTGTCTTCAAGTCTTTCAACAATGCTTTTACTTTCATGTCAAACACTCTTGCAACCAAGTCAGGTCGATCTGAGGCGTTTTGCCCAGGCAATAATTCTCTTTGAATTTCGATCCATCTTGGATTGGCTGTAAAAGTGATGAACAGAGAGGGTTTGCCAAAATATCTTACAATGGCCATGGAATCTTGATAAAGCTTAGCCATGAAACGGGGGCCACCCGTGTAGCTACTTGGAAGGATAAACCTTCTACCCAAAGAAGCAGCATCAACATCGTCATTGATGAGAGCATCTTGCAAACCATTGTAGAGATCAGCTCTTATGTTGGATTGATGGTTTCTAATCCAATCAAGCTTATTTTGATCACAAATGGCCCAGACGTCTACTAAGTATTGTTGAAACAATCTTTTGCTCAAGAAAAGAATTGGATACTCGCTTGCTCTTTGATGCAGTCTGTAGCGATAATAGGCTCTTTGAGTTAGGCGAGTTGATCCATCATTCAATCTCAAGCCCCAATGCCAACCCAAATCACCAGTAGGAAACAGAAGCGTATAATGCAATGGCATGTACAAAGCATGGTTCTGTGAAATGTTTGTGTAAGAGTGCACATCTTCACTATCACGAAGATAGATACGGATGTCTCTGAAGCCTTCGGCATTATGCTCATTGGGGATAATTCCTGCAACTTCATCAGAAGTAGGAAGGTTTTCAGTGCGACGATCTGATCCAGCTACTAACTCAATTCTCATCGATGGGCAAATTCGAACAAAAGGAGTTTCATTTTCACTGTTTTCAGTATTCATGAGAAGCTCATGTGCAGTCTTATACAATCCGACAAAAGGATTTTGTTCATGAAGCATTAAAGTCAAGTTACTTATAATGTCCCTATCCAAATCGTTGTTATTTGTGGATCTGACTGAAGCTGCAAACTGAGGATCAAAGATATACAACTGAGCATATCTAGCACTGGTATCCCCTTCAGACAAAAGAGGACCTTGCATATGATACATCTGACCATGAATCTGGAAAGGCATATTGCTAAGGTTGCTATTGCTAACTTCGCATCTTAAAGAAGTGAAAGCAAAGGCTGCATTGTACCTTCTAATATTGTCTCTAAAAAGACGACCTCGTGTACTCATTTCTTCAAGTAAAGTCTTTAAGAAATTAGGAGGTGAATGAAGGGTTTCGAGCTTTACAGCTCCTGCCTTACAACAGCTCATCCAAAATCTGTTTTGGGAAGTGCATTGTGTGGGCAACTCAGCTTCCCAGTGCTTAGCACCGCAGTGAGTACAGACTTTGTCCATTGGACCAAGGTCAAAAGGTCGCAGACGTCCAAGTTCAGAAATGAACGCAGCAGGAAGCTGGACGGATCGTTCTCTACGTCTGGGAATATCAGCATTCTGTCTTCTGTTGGCAGCTCTAATTCTTCCACGTTCCTAAAACAAATAATAATATAAGTCAAGCCAGTTATATCAAAGCCTCATTAACGCGTCAAAACTTACTCGACAGGTATCGCATGTTGAAAATCTAGAGTGAATGAATTCAGATCTACAACCTGAACAGATTCTGGGAGCAATAGTTGTTTGATTATTCATTTTTTTTTTACTTCGAAAGAGAGAGAGGTGAATATATAAAACATTCTTTAGATGGATCTTTTAGATGGATGAATTAAATTAAATCAAGGCCAAAAAATGCAAGTCACATCACGTGATAGTGAATTATTAAATTCGATTTTTCAGTACATATATAGATTTTGTACCATTCAGCGAAAGCAAAGTAGTGATTAAGACGAAATGTCTCTCCGTCTTCCTCGAATTCGGCAGTATGCTGAAAGAAAAAACTAATTGCACCTGCTCGCAAATGTTCGTCTTGATGTATCATGTCCACACCTTCCAAGTCATCCACTTCTACGTCGTTGCATCGGTAAGCGTTAAAGTAGATTGCCGACTGTCTTCCTGCTAAACGAGATTCGTATATGTAGCCAAAAACTTGAATCTTCTTAAACTTTTTGATCTTGTTATTGACAATAATCTGAGTGTCATACTGTCTCTCGTAACACAACTTAAGGCATTCAAGCTCATTGTCCTTCAAACGCAAACTCTCGCTCTTGGCCCAAGGAATACGAACATAGCCACTCACGGAGAGCCGCTCAAACCCCTTTGGATCGCCATTGATTTCTGAAAGCTTAATCAAGTCCAATAGAGAAAATGGTTCATTTATTAAAATAGGTACGTTCTCGTGCATGGTGTCTTCACTGTCGTTTTTGTCATTCTTCTCGGCCTCAAAACCATGGTTCATACGAGCGATCTTCTTAATGAGTTCTCTAGTGCGTTTGTCCATTGCAAAAAGTTATAAAAAAGTAAAAGAAAGAAAAATAAAAGAGATGCGACTCTAATTGAATCTTATAATTCTGACGATGAAATCTTTTTTTTTTCAGTAACACGGTTTTTTGTTTCCAATCCTTTTCTTTTACTTTTCTCACACTTTTAACCACAAAATATATACCTGTTGCGAGTTAAATGAACACACTATTTGGAAAACGATCAGCTTGTATAGAGCATCAAACAACTACGCGAGAGAGAATATGACCGCATTAGATTCAGTTGCAAAGTATGTTAAAGAGAACAGCCCTACCAAAAAAATTAATAGATTTACGAAATTTGTCTATGATATTATTTTATTAATTTGAAATGTAAAGAGAACAACTAGCGATAAGAGAGAAAAAGTATAATAGACGAAGCAAAAGTAACAACGAAAAAAGCAGAAAGAGAGAGATAAACGCTTTACGAGCTGGTGTAGTGTTGAACGATTTCAGAATCGTGAGCAAAAATAATCGACTGCATTCGGCGCATGTATGTTTTTTCGAAGCCTTGCTTATGGTTAGTGTTGATATTTTTTATATAGAGATTGTTTCTCTCAAAGTTGAAGCCCCAGAAACAAGAGATAGGACCAAATCTGCGTATGCACTCCCGAAGATGTAGCATGAAGTGGAAATAGGGAGGAACAGAATGGTTTTTGTATCGAGCTTGATAAGATTTTGCAAATGTAAGGAAATTTTGGTGCACTTCATCTATATCGCTGATTCTAATCGCATGTCCGTCGAGTAGTCTTAGAGCTTTGATCAAGAGCATTACTTCGTTGTATGTATCAATTTCTAAAAGAGGACGAAGAAGGCTTGGTGCCATGGTAGTCATGAAGTCTTTGAGTTCAACGGTCTTGACGTAGCCCAGATCATCTTTAGTCAAGTTTTTTGACATTGGACCTCCAGGAGCGTAGGGATTGAAATCAAAGTATTGCTGCATATGTTCTTGAATTGATTTGAATCCATTGGTTGGAACTATTTTACGCAAGACGGTTTTAAAAACACCAAGATAGAGAGCATGCATGGGTTCAATTGCAATTAGGTCGTACGTAAAATAAGGTAATCGAAAAAGAACAGAGTAACGTACACCATTTTGATTCTCAAGACGTTCCCTCTCCTTAGCTGTTTTAGCCTTCAACCATGCCTCAGAGTCAGCTCTGGTCTCTTCGGTTGTTCTCTTGACCCAGTTGTCACAGTCCCATTGACAGTAGTCTCTCTTGTTGCCTGGGCAGTCAATTCGAGGAAAAAGAGTTTTACAAAGATGACCACCGTAGCTACTGTTAAAGGACTTGCTGCCGGCCAATTTCTTAGTAGCAGGTAAGTCAGAACTGACAGTACCCAAGCATGTTTTGACCTTTTCGACTTTGATAGATCCATCACCGAAGATTATCTTCATCTCAACTCCTTCCAAGAGCAACAACAGGTCATCAACCAATGGTTCCCAGTAATGATTAATGGCCGTAGTAGGAGGTTCACATGGTCCAGGAATCACACCAACAAAAATCATGTTTTCCTTTTCATCTCGTCCACCTGACTTAGATAAATTTTGAATGGTAAGATATATACATCCCACACTTTGATTATTGTTGAAAGGACTAAACCAATCAATGTTCAAAGTTAACAGAAGGTTGTAATCTGACTGCGAAACGAAAGGAGTGTTGTCGGTAGGCGATGATTTGAACTCGGGAAAGTTGGTGGCATTATACAAGTCAAGAAGAAAACCTTCTACAACATGTCTTGACTTCCATTCGGTGACCTTGTTTGCAAATCCACGACGAAGAAAGAACTTTTTCAATGTAGCAATAACTGAGCAATAAGGATACTCCTTTTCCGGAACAGGTTTTGGCTTTGACCCTTCAGACATCTTGTACACAACACCATTGCAAAACTTGCCTGACTTGGTTGGTATATAGCATGCATTAGACAGAGGCTGGTTGCAAGTGAATTCATCTTCAGCAGGTGATTCTTTTGATACAAACAACTTATGGCATTTCATGCAGACAGCAAAGTACTTGATACCATCATTCGAGAGTGCATCCAAGTTGCTTCTACGCTTGAATGTTGCAACAGACTTTGGGAAACGGAAAGAGTCATTGCCCAAGGCAAGAAGATGGTTGAAGCATTCCATAAAAGCTTCGGTTTGTGCATCGGTGATGTTGCTGTTGTTGATGCTTGTCATCATCATTGACATAATCTGAGCAGAGGCAGAACAAGGAATTTTACTAGCTAAGTGAAACAGAAATCTGTATTGGCAATAAATACATTTGATTAACTGATTATCCTATACTTACAATCAGGAAGGCTGACTGGAACTTCAGAAGATACTTCATTAGCAACAAGTTGACTAGTGGATACAGCAACATCATCATCGATAACAGGTTCACTTGATTCACTAATAGAGACACCATCATAAATGTCATCGCAACCATCAAAGTCTTCAACATCGTAGCTATCAATAGCACTTTGAATGCCTACAGTACCTACTTCGTTATTAGGATCTATAACTTGCACGGGTTAGTGACTGATCATTCAGAGGCAGTTATTTGAAAGACTTACCATCATTGACAGTGTCAACGCCAGGGATGAATATAGGTTCATCGTTGATAGCGATTCTACCTTCTGTCGACGAGATCATAATAGGTTAGTGAGGTGAAGATACGATAGGTATAGGTATATTTACCATAGGTGTCCTTCCAATTCTTGTATGTAGAGCCGCTAAACAACTTGGCCCTTTTATGATATCTGCAGACTGAAAAGGAGACAAAAGGACGTTCAGTCTTGTTCTTGCATTCGTCGCAGTGACAGTAAAAAGCGCGCTTTTGGTTAGATGGCATAGTAAGAATATATTTGACAATAAAAAGAGATAGGATGACAAAGTAACTTGCATAAATTTATTAGTTCTTTTATATGTTTGCTTCTTTTCTATTAATAATACAAGAGGATGTTTAAGCGTATTTCATTTGTCAAGTACATTGAGACGAATCAGATAGAGTCTTGTCAAGATAAAGCAATTATTCACTGGGATTATTCTAAAGTTGAGCTTTCCCATTCGTTCCTGGATGCCTTTGAAGAGGTACACAAAAAAAGGCAACTCTTTTTTTACTTATTTGTACTTCAAAATTTTTTATTGGTCAATAACTTTCAGATCGCATTTATTTGAGAGTATAGCTATTTTTACTTTTTTTTCAAAAAAGAACTTTGTGTTGCATTCAACTCATTTGAACAAGTTATTTCCTAATGCGTTCGATCTTGGTGCATTTCCCTTTTCTGAACCGCACTTTTGAAAAGGCTTAGTAAAGACTTTTTTTTGCTTACTTTTTGAAAAACAACACTTAATCACTACAACCAACTTCGCCATTTGTAGTCAGTGCAAGATACCCGACTTTTTTTTTATTGCAAGTATACTCAGGAATAAATAACTTGTACTCTGTACTAACTTCTAACTCTGTAGTCGTTGAGATGAGTTGTTATTTCTTGTTTTTAGTTTAAAAGAGTCATCTGGTGAACGATTCTTTAGGTTTTTTGCAGAAAATGGACTTGCTGATAAGTTGACCTTTCTCATTCCTCTAAAACCATTTCACTACAATCTTTCTCGTATACCGATACATTTTA
The DNA here is from genome assembly GCA_025331435.1 of Choanephora cucurbitarum. Lineage (NCBI taxonomy): Eukaryota > Fungi > Mucoromycota > Mucoromycetes > Mucorales > Choanephoraceae > Choanephora > Choanephora cucurbitarum. The sequence goes on from JAIWNI010000348.1 coordinate 9,142, forward strand.
TTGCTCCCTTTTTATCAATAAAACATCTTCTGGTAAACAGTAAACTTTTAGAATGGTGTTATTGATGTACAATAATACTTGGTTCTTTTGCTTTTCTTGATATGATGGATACTAAAAGAGACACTATAAGTTGTGTTGTTTGTTGAATTATTTTACCTTTCTACTTTTAACGTTTCTCTATTATCTTATTTTCTTTATATGTGATTTCCATATATGGCCATACTCTTTAATGTAAGGAAGGCCTTTTGCTGACGTCGACATATAAATTCAAGTGAAGGCATGTCTCAATTTTTCTCTTTTTCTGATTTTTGTCCAAAAAATAAGTTGAAATAATTGCTCTCGGTATTTAAAAGTACTTAGAGGATTTTTATATTTTTTTTCTAACATGTAACTTTAAGGTGTAAAATTAAAAGGCTTTAAAACTATCAATTTTTAGCGTAAACGTACCGGCTTTTTTTACATGAATACGTTATAGATATAAAGAGGTTGCCTCCTGTAAAGTTTGAAAGCATTCGAAGCATTTTTGACAAAGTTGAAAAATCACTGCCAAAATACCCTCTGTGATTACCCCTTTGATTGAACGTTCGGACCAGTAATCACAGGCCTCCCGACCCGATTTTTTGTAGTGACTGTCTCTCACTAAATTAAGCTCCTAATGGAATTCAAGCTTAACAAACATGTCGCAGAAAATAGCGATTTGAAGCATAAGCAACCAATTGAAGTTGAGTATAACCTTCCATATACTTATAATCCAAATAAGAGAAGGTTCAAGCCTCAACTGTTGAACAAACGAAGAAAGAAAACTCGACTGAGCCTGATTAGTATGAAGCAGTTACCCTATATGAAAGTCAGACACTCATGTTATTCGTCAACACATAACAATCAATCAGCATGTAGAATATAATTACATCCTTCCCCATTTATTATAGTATGAATATTTAGTATAGATAGAAAAGTATAAATACCGTGTTGTTGAGTATTATAAGCTCTTTATCTTAGACTTATAATATCAAAACACAGGTAACATACAAAAGAGAATAAATGAATATCTTAGACTTATAATATCAAAACACAGTCGACGTCACTATCTTCTAAAAGTATATTCCTGCAATCTTATTGGCTCTCTATTGTTCTGAAGTCACGTGACTTACTCAAACATCCTTAAAGAAATAACAAGAC
>JAIWNI010000349.1:0-10295 GCA_025331435.1 Choanephora cucurbitarum
AGATATATGCAAGCAATTCAATCCTGCTCTCAAAGATGTTCCCTTTGGCGGTCGTGTGATTGTTTTTGGTGGCGATTTCAGACAGGTCTTACCAGTCATCCTTAAAGCATCAAGAGCTGATATCGTAGCACAATGCTTAAATCGATCATTTTTTATTTATCAAGTGTCAAAAATAATCGAAAGATTGAAATCAGACAAAGAATTACTGCTTAATTGAAGATTTGAAAGGTCTTTTATATACTACATTAGCTTGTGTCAGATATCATTTATTCCTGTTTATATAGGCGAGTAGTTATTGAGAGATATGAGCGAGTCGCTTGTATCTAAAGTACGCGCGCTGGTAACAGGTACCATTCATTGTTTGCTTGATCGTTTAGCACATTTATTTGTGTACATTTCCAAGCTAATCGCCAGCGGCGTGTTTCATTAATATTAAACAAGCAAATTCATAGTAAGTTATGCCATGTTGTACAGGTGATACAACATTACCCCCGGGCAGTATGGAACATACGGGAAGTATCATTTAGGCATAACTAATCGTTTGTACATTTGGGACGTTTGACACACATTTTACTACGGTGATATCGCTGACACTTAAAGTGATAAATCTTCAAAAAAAAATACAGTAAAATAACATTGATCATCATGATGGCCATTCAAACCCGTAAAAACCTTAATCAGGAAAAATTTGGGAAAAAGGTACATCACTACATTACTTTCAGGTACGCGATCTCGTTTTACGTTTTTCATTCCTATTTTGGACTTTATGTTTGTTTATCGTTTTAGGTAGACTTTTGCTGTTTGTATCATTTGCGTTTCTTCTAGCCCAATATTGTCTAATAGAATCATAAAAGTATAAGCTAGAATATGTTTCCCACGTATCATCTTCTCGTTTATAGCCTTTCCATCTTACGCGATACTCGTAATTTGGTTCATTACCTCTATGATGAATTATGGCTTCTACTTCATAGTGATCACCATCATTTTCGTTGCCATCATTTTCAATTAGTTTGAGGTGTGATGTAGAAACATCTCTCGTCAGTAGGGCATTCGTTCTATCTCTGAGTATGTAACTCTCATTTTTGGTATATCCATGTATCTGGAATGGCCCTTCATATTTAGCTTCATACTTGTTAGGATTCTTCTTTTCTACACATTTGATCATTACGATAGAATCAATAGAATAGGGTTCATTGAGTATTCTATGTGTTTTTGAGAAGTGTTCATTGTCTCGTTTTTGCGTTTTGATGACTTGTTCTTTGATAGCAGGTATGATTACATTGTCAACGTTATTTAGCTTTTCATGGAGATCTTTTACGTTGATCATTTTGTCATGAGGGACAGGTTCCAATTTGGAATAGTCTTGCAGATCATTTGGTTTTCTGTGAAACATGACGTTGAATGGTTTCGATTGATGTAGTCTAGAATACTTCAAGTTCATTGCATACATTGTGGAGTTAAGATACAGATCCCATAAGTCTTCCTTTCCTTGTAATTGTTTTACTAAGGTTCGTTTGGCTAAACCTACAAAGGCTTCATTTGCACTGTTACCAAGAGGGTTAAAGGGTAAAGATAATCTTTCATCAATCCCACATTGTTTGATAATACTTTGCAGTAAATTGTTACTAAATTCTTTTCCGTTGTCGTGCGATATTATTTTAGGATAGCCCATTAAAGAGAATAGGAATACCAGTTCCTTTGCTACTGTTACAGCCGTTTTGTCTTTTAAAGGTCTCAATATAGTAAATCGTGAGAATAGATCTACGACTACTAGTATAAAGTTGTTTCCATTTTGAGACGTAACATTGAATGTACCTAGATCAAATACGATATGATCCCATACACCATCAGGTGCAATACTTTTTGGAGGGTGATAGACATGTTTACCCAGATTAAACTGTCTACAGTCATTACATTTTGAGATGAAACTCGTTATATCATTTCTAAGTCCAGGCCAATGGACTTTGTGATCTTGATGTATTACTTTTTACATTGCATGTATTCCATAATGGCCTAAAAGGTGGCTTTGGAGCAATATGTTCTTTCTTTCTTCTTCATTTGGTAGACGATAGCAGTCTAAATGACTAGCTCGAAATCGGAGGACATTGTCATTTTTTACACTGTGATCATTGCTGTTCTCTTTTTTAGCTTCATTTCCATTTTTCGCTTCCTTGTAACGTTGATTTCCATTTTCGTCTTTATCATTTCGGTCATTCAAGTGTTCAGTCGTTTTATGTTCATTTCTTTTTCTTTCTTTTTCGTTCAGCTTTTGTCTCTTTGCACTTGCATTCTCTATTTCATTTTTTCTTTTCTTTCGACGAGAGGCGTTTCCACCCCCCTCCAGCATTTTGGACGTGTCAGGTACAAACATGCGAGACAAAGCGTCTGCCAAAATATTTTTGATACCTTGACAAAAGGTAATCGTGAAATCCATTTCATATATCGTTTCATATACATTGAGGATAGCATTATCGACCTTTTCTTGTGACTTCAAGTAGAGCAAAGCATGGTTGTCAACAAAGAGACTGAATCGTTTTCCTTTGAGTAGAGATCGCCATCTTGAGAAAGCGAAAGCAACAGCAGTTGACTCTCTACGCGTTGAGCCCCATTTTTGCTCAGAGGGTGAGAGGCGACGAGCAACAAAGCCATTGTAGTGGATCTTGCGATCAATTACTTGATAGAGAGCACCACCAAGTCCATAGGCAGAGCTGTCCGTTACAACATTGGAAGGGTACCTGAAATTTGGGCAAGAGAGAACAGGTTCATTGGCGAGTGCATACTGCAGTCTTCGCATATCATTGGTATGTTCGTTTATCCATTCTTTTTGTAGATCCTTTGAGTTTCTCAGTTTATCCAACCGAGCCGTTATGGTAGAGTATCCGGGGATGTGTGTACGGAAGAAATTGGCAACACCCAATCGAGATGATAGCTCTTTAGCGTTCTTTGGTATAGGAGACCAGTCCATTATATTAGCAATTTTTCGTTGATCGACCATTAATCCATCTTTAGCAGAAAGACAGAAACCCAAGATGTACACACAAGTCTGAGCTAGGTGCAACTTGTCGACGTTTATCCGAAGATTAGCGTCTGTCAATCGTTTTAGTACTTCCTTGACACAGGAGGTATGTGATGTTTTGGTAGTGATTTAAGAGAAAAGATTATAGAGACAGAAAGAGAGTACAGTGAGACTGTTTTAAACTGTTTATTACTTCCAAAAGAGGTTACAGAACTAATGTCTTCTAACAACAACTATTTATATGTTTTCAATAAAGAATCTGATGTAATCACAGATTATGGAGTTTGTACTAATTTAGTGTACTATTGTTACTTGTAACTTTAATAGTTACCATCATTCCTTATCCCGAGGATTTATGTTACCGAATGATGTGATGCTATCTCTTGAGTCTAGTTCTTTGTGTTGAACCTTATTGACTTCAGTTGGATTCTTTTATTTTGTAAGGATTTAGATCTTTTACTTTATTTCTGATGTTATATCTTTTATGACTTATTTGGTCTTTCATGCAACCTTATTGTCATTGTTGAGACTAAATGTGCTCAGATCACCACAAGGTATGATACTCCATGTCATCATTAGTCGCAATAGAAATGTTATCCACAAAGATGATGACATATTACAAGTCAGCAAACAAATTTGTTAAGGTACGTTGGACTACACTGCTAATAGGAATGAGTCCGAAAGGAGCTTTTCTAAAGGAGTGCTGAACATTTTCGAAAGTAAATGAGGTAAGTTGACGATCGAGTCCCTTTTAGATCTTAAAGCTATGGAAAGCTTGTGAAAGATCAATCGTTGTAACGAGTTTGCATTTGCCCATTTTTCTGTGAATATAAGAAATTAAAGGTAGAGGGAAAGAGTCTAATTTGGACGTATCCAAAGAAGCATTTACCAATCGACAATCTATAACGACTCTTACATCACCTGTGTATTCTCCTTTTGCATTTTTCTTTTTTACTACTAACGAGATGCAGACAATTACGGTGGCATGCAACCTTCGCTGCGCTTCGGGGATGCCGACCTTCATTGTGAGCATCTCGCGCTGCCGCGGGCTCATCGGAGCGTCCCATATTTTTTTGGACCTTCGCTGCGCTATGGTAAAAAAATATAGGTCCCCTCTCCTCGTTAAATACTATAAAAAAGTTTTTATTCTAATGAGAGTTTTTGATATGGGCTATATAATAATTTGAGTATCTTTTTAATTTTGCACTTTTAGTGAGAGAGCTTGTTAGACGTTTTCTTTTTAAACTTGAAGAGCTTCTTTGTAAACAACATTAGCAGTTTCATTTTTTTGTGTTGTTACATTGTTTTGTAGCGGCAAGATAACTTTGAGGTTATGAGGGTTGCGAACCCGGGATAATGCTACATAGAGCTGACCGTGCGCAAAAACAGGTTTGAAGAGGCAGATAGTAGCAGATTCTAAGGTTTGGCCTTGACTTTTGTTGATAGTCATACTAAAGGCAGGCTGAACAGGGAATTGTCGTCGACGTAGTGTAAACGGCAATTTTCCATCATCAGAGGATTGGAGGACTACTCTTGGAATCAGGACATATTTGCCAGAAAATGTGCCTACAGCAATTTCAGCCTCTATCATGTTTCTAGTGATATTGCGCACAATCAAACGTGTTCCATTGCAAAGACCTTGAGAAGGATTTATATTGCGGAGACACATGATTGGCTGATATCTTTTGAGAATTAGTTTATGAGGAGGAAATCCTGAAGGTTTCAGAGTGTTAAGATACTCAATTGGATGGCTGTTAGCGATCTGATTTTCAGTGTCTTCAATAGCATCATCAGAAAGAGAGATATGTTCAGCTTCAGGTAAGAGGGAAGTACCGAGGAAATTAATTTCGTCTACTGTTGTATTGTGTGGCGCCAAGATTGCTTTGCCTATCATAATGTCTTTGTTTTTGTAAAGTCCAGAAGTCATCAAGTTCATGAATACCGAATTGACAACAGAAGTAATAGAAGCTGAATGACTAATAAAGCATGAAGGAATACTTATATTGCCAGAGATCATATTGAGAGGCGTGATATTTTGACCAACATATTTACCTTCACCTATTTCTAACAAAAAATCAATGAAAGGAGTATCGTCAACCAAAACATCATCGGTAACTCTCATGTTACTTCTTAGGTGAAACAGTGTGACATATTGGTACAGACAGGATCTTGTAAGGCAAGCAGCAATCACATCAGATCTACTTCCAAGTTTGATTATAGGTAAAGTCTGACGGAAATCACCACCAAGAACAACAACTTTTCCACCAAAAGGCATATGTGTATTATTTGTAATTGACTTGAGCAAATTACTTAATACTTCAATAGCATATCTATTTGCCATAGGTGCTTCATCCCAAATAATCAACTTAGCATCATTCAAAATCTTTGCTTCAGGTGACTGCATCTTCATGTTTGAAGTAGACGATTCGTTCATTTCTAAAGGCAGCTTAAAAGCACTATGGGCAGTAGACCCACCAGGCAAAAGAGTAGAAGCAATACCCGAAGAAGCAGTTGCAATAGCAATGTCCTTTTTTGAACGAACTTTGGCAAGTAAAGCATGATAAAGATAGGTTTTGCCACTACCTCCAGGACCATCGATGAAAAAAAAGTTTTTTTCTCCTGGCATATTATCTAAGGGATAAATATCATCAATGATTGCATCGTAGCATTGCCTTTGGTTTGCGTTGAGCGATCCTTGGCACCCAGTATTTTCATACATGTCAACTTGATCTAAAAGCTGTACTTGATCATAAACATCAATTTGCTGGTAGTAGAGATTTCGAGATCTGGCCAAGCGCTCATTATACCTTGATTCAAAAGGTTGAGGCAGCTCCAAGAAATCGGAAATACTCTTGCCGTACACAAACAATCTATTAGCGATGTCCAGAAGGCATTCATTGTAGACAACTGTCAAATCATCATCACTCAATTCAGCATCTCTTCCATCTTCGTTGAAACGTCTTGATTCAGGCAATTCGGTGCGAAACTTACGTTCGATATCCATTGACATGTGTTGCTTGTGATCATCCCATAACTGTTTATAGTTAGGTACACAACAGAACACCAAGAGAACTACATAAAGTTCCCTCACTTTTTTGGAATCGCTGCTCATCATATATGCTTCGGTCATCGCACGATGCCATTCAAGACCATCTTCGATCAAACCTAAGCCTTGAGCTGCACCTCTAAAGCTAGACCAAGTTTTTGTGCCAGCAAGGGAAACACCATCATCAGCATACACAGGAGTAGTTCTCAAATCTTCATAGCTGCGAGCTCCTTTTACATGCAACAACAAAAGTCTGAGACAATAACGCTCAATGTCTGTAGCAGGTGTGAAGTAAATACGACCTATGGTAGAAAGCTTCTGCATGTACTTGCGTTTTGACCAACAGCGAGTTTTTTTGTTCCATGTGTATTGTGCAGGAATATCACCATAGAGATATTGGCGGGCAAGCGGATCAGCATCATTGAGCTTAAACCATGCAGTCAAAGTAGTATCTCTATTCATTGCTCTTTGAACCTGTTCTCTACTGGCATCTTCAGAAAAAACAACATTTTGCTGATTAGGCAAGTGAACAGCCAAGCGGTAGATGTTTGGGCTGCAGGAATGCGTATCTTTGCTCATTAATCTCCAAGAAGCTTCAATGGCAGAAATGTACCGAACGCTAAGCCAGTCAGATATTTCATCATGATCAATGACTTGGGCATTAGCTTGTTGCGGCTGTTCAGAAGCAGGTTGAATGGTGATTTGCGCGCGATCAGAACCCTTATGGATGTACTTAAACAAATACTTAATGGCTGCATTTCCAGCGCAATACTCCACATTGATGTGAGCATCATATTTAGTACAAAGGTAAGGGTTATATGGTACCACTCAACGGTTGTCAGCAACATAGCCATCAATTGTGATAGTTACATCGGTTGATCTGCGCTTGTAGTTTGCAAAACCGGAGGCATCAATCTCAGTGGTTTCTCTCAATTGCTTTGGAAAATGCTTGGCACAATTTCTATCGTTCAATCTGCACATTCTATACTTTCCCCGACTATCAACTGGATTGATACATGGAGTGTGCATCATGTTTCTTTTGACAGTTGCAAACAGTCTAGGAAATTCGTTGGCATCAGGAAGCTCGGCAGAGATAAATTGATCAATATCATCAGTGGTTCTTATTTTGTGGTCATCAGCAAGAATCACAACGATATGAGCATGAGGTAATCCTCTTTTTTGATACTCAATGACGTGAATCAATCCTTTCACCTTTCCAAAGATTTGCTTTTTGACCAAATCACTCATCAATTCTTTTAACTTCAGATCAAAGACTCTGGCGATTAACTCAGGTCTATCAGAAGGAGCATCACCACCATTCTTCAACTCATTCATAATCTCTGGCCATCTAGGATTGCATGTGAAAGTGATAAAAAGATCAGGCTTTCCTAGCACTCTGACTAAAGCCATTGAATCTTGAAAATGCTCTTGCATTGAGCGAGGCGATCCAGTAAAGCTTGAAGGCAAGATGATTCTTTTACCAACAGAGCTGTAAGACATGTCGTTACCAACTTCGGCATCTGCCAGTCCAGAGTACAATTCACTTCTCAAAGTAGATTGATTTTGACGCAAATAGTATAAGCGACGTCCTTCTAATTTGCAATACATGTCAACGATATACTGATGATAAAGTCGACCGTAGTAAGGAAGCATGTCAAGATCGGGACGGACTTGAATGCGATACTTATAATATTGCATGATGCTAACATCTTTTTGACTTGTACGGTTCAAGCTGGTACTTTCAACATCTCTTGCTCGGTTTTCTTCTATAGTTTCTCTTGACAAATTCAATTTGATGCCTAAGTGATAGCCATCTTCACCTCGAGGAAACATCAATACATAATGAAGACTATCATATGATTTATGAATCTCATTCATTTTAAACATTGTGCCATCAGTTTTAAAGGCAACAACATCACGGGTGAACGCCTCAGGTCTATCACTATTATTGCCCCTGCCATTATCTACAATGTAAGCTGCAACCTCGTCTGTTGAAGGAATATCAAATTGACGTCCCAGATTCGAATTTCCCTTAATATACACATAGAGGTCAGCGACCTCTCCTTCCATTTGATTATTGAATCGAGTGCGGGCATTATTAAAAATGTGAGCATAGAAAGAATTGTCATCCATCATTTGACTCAACTCAGAAACTAATTGTCGATCAAGAATACTGTTGAAATCTAAGCGGTGCTGGATCTGAAGAGATGGATCGCTAAAGTAGATTTGTGCAAAAGCAGGCTTATTTCCTTCCTCAGTTCTTAAAGGGCCTACTGTGTGAAAAGTAGATCCTTGAATTCGGTAATTATATGATCCACTGGAGAAACCACTAAATTGGGAATCTTCAGTATCGGCACCAAGGGAAACAAATGCAAACGCATTGTTGTACAATCGAATGTTTTTTTTGAATTGGATGCAAGTTGGATGATTGCCTGACAACAGAGATTTAAGAGGCTCAGGTGGCATACTAATAGGTGGAAGCTGAACCTTGCCTTTGTGGCAACAAAAAGAAAATTCACCATCAGAAAGTTCTTCTTTAAACAAAAGTGCTGAACAATAAGGACACTTTTCAGTCATTCCTTTTAGCAGATGTCTATTATGGCCAGGTAAGCTTTCGTCGTGCATAAAGCACCCAATATTTTTTTCTCGAAATAAGTGAGCTTCCTTGAAGCCAATGGTTGAAGCGATAAGTGTTTGTGATTGCTCAGTGGTAGTTGCTAAAAGCAGGTACAATTAGAATTAGTAAATCAAATTTCGAGCATTTAAAAATTACTTTGTTCGTTGGCTGGTTGTCGTCTTCTAGAAGGTGCCCTAGGTGTAGAAATTCGATTTCTTCTTCTTGGGGCTTGTCGAGTTGAATTGGCTCTAGGAACTCGTCCCCGGCGAGAACCAACCGAACCAAAGCTGTTTACAAATGTAAATTCGGTATTGGTTGGCATGCTAATGTTAATCGTGTTTCTTTAAAAAATATGGAAGATGGTGTTTAAGTTTCAATGAGAGTAGTAATAAGAGTAGTAAGTTAACAGTTAAAAAAATTTAGCATTATCTAATCAAGGGCAGAATAAGTGTGACTTGCACCTTCTATATATGGTGATATTCGCAAGTTTTTATTCAATTTTCACCAACTTTTGTTATTATGTTTTGATAAACTATTGTTTAAAGCAGTATTGGGTTGAGCTTTTTCGATGACATTGTGCTTTTTCCATTTTTCAACCTGTTCTTTCACTGCATCATGATATATTATTGGGATTTCATATTGCCTGCGATAGGCACATTTGATACCATGTTTCAATGGTAAATAGATTTTACTACCAGGTAAGGTACAATGACCACGTGGATCAAGGTTGGCATTTGCATCGATGAGTGGTTGCAGTTCATTTATCATTTTATCTCGTTCTTCTTTAGAGCCATAAGGTGAATCATTTGGTATATACATATTAGGGTCAATTGGATCCGGAATTATATCGTGATCTGGAGTTTCCCAATCATAAGCAATACCCGAAATACTATTTCCAACTGATGTCATTAAATCCATTCCTATCACTACATGCACATCTCGTATATCAAATACTTTCATTCTAGCATGAGTGATAATGTCATTGTGAAATATTTTCAGTTCTTTTTTCGTTTTTCCTGTTCGTTTTACTTTTATATCTGATTTTCCTAACATTATATAGCTTTTATCATTATCAATATCGTTGGTTATTTCTAAATTTAAAAATTTAGCGAGCAAAGGAGAGACAATCGAGAAGGTGGAACCAGTGTCCAACAAAGCGAAAGTCTTGACATTTTCTATAATCACAGGAAGATATATTTAGAATTAGCATTTAGTAAATCGTTTGGTGGTTTGGAAAAATCGAATTCATTTTGCTTACATTCCCTTTTTTCCTTCATTTTGTTCATTGCATTGAATTGTAGGGCATTTTCATCGTCGGAGGAATCTACACCCATTGGTACGATGTTGCAATCTTTGTTCATTTTGCTTGGACATTTATGCGTTTTGTCCCATTTCTTATGACAATTGAGACAGAGACTATTTTTGGCTGCATTGGAGTACGCAAGGGGTGGCTTTGTTCCTTTGTAGCGGCATTCGTTTGTTGTATGGTTGGACATTGTAGGGTGGTTTTACAAAAAGGTCTTGTACGTTTCTCAATTACATTGGTGGGTCTACTGAATTTTCGTTGAGGTGTCATTTGGTGATCATTTGTGGCTCTGTTGCGCCTTAATGCGGAG
>JAIWNI010000035.1:0-271696 GCA_025331435.1 Choanephora cucurbitarum
ATAACCAATAAACTATGTTTAAGGAGAGTGCTTTATTTCTATTGTCTAAAAAGCCTTGGCTTCGTATCCAATTCACAGCCAGTGACATATTCATGTTGTTCATATTCAGGACATTGATTCTTTGTCAGGCACTCCAAAATACTCTTAGCAACAGACTGACCTTCTAACCAGGCACCATGGAGATAGCCATAATAATCAGCTGACATGGCTTCACCTGCAAACCACAATCGATTAGAAAGAGGTGCTCTCATGTTGAGATGATGTTTTTGAGATGCGCCAATAGGCCAATTTGAATAGGAACCATGAAACAGAGGGTTCTGATGCCACCTTGGGATCAGGATATCTGTTGGGGCCTCTATGGGGATAGAGGGAAACATCCGCTGAAGGACTGCCATGATTTCCTTTTGTACCTGTGTATCAGCCATACGTTCAATACGTTGTGATGCTTTATCTGTTGTGGTAACCATAAGTACGTTATCACTCGCTTTGAATAGGTAACCAGGTGCATTTAAGTTTTGCCATACAGTATAATGTCCACCATGTCGTGTCACATTACTGGCATACAGAGCAAACTATAAAATACATTTAAAAAAAAAATTTACAGTGATGTGTCTAACTTACCTGCCAATCTTCCCAGAATTTCTGCTTAAATCTTAGAAATATCTTTGTATAGGTTGTCATGTGAAAACTGAGTAAGGATTCCCTTTTCCATTCAGGAAACACAGGCTCAAATTGAACAACATCACTCTGTAAGACACCTAACCTGTTTAAATGAGTATAAGCATACTTATTTCTTTTATGTGCTTCATTTCACTTGCGAAAATGTACAGATAGCATAGTTGGATAGAATTTTATCTCCATCAGAAGTAATGACTGTCACACCATGATCATGATAGATGACTTTTGAGACAGTTGTATTCAACATCAGGCGGCTGTCATTCTCCTTTAGAAACGTCTTGGCTTCTTCTTTCAAGATATGATTGAATCCTCTAAAAACCAAAAAAAAAAAAAAAGATGAGATGATACAAACAAAAACAAACTTTTTACCTTCTGTCGATGACAAATGCATTGCCAAATGGGAAAGAACCACTGACTGTCCCCGTGGCATAGTCCAAGGAACACATCTCAGCTGGCTCTGAGAATTCCCAATCGATATTAAAATATTCAACAGCTGCCTTTAATGGAGTGTCAGGTTGCCAACCAATCAGACTGAGGGCAGACCGACTTGATAGATCCACCTGATTACGTTTCATGCGTTTCTCTAGAGGGGGATTGAATGAGCGACTCAGTTTTTTACTGTTTTAGTTATTACCTGCGTAGTCAACCAATGTTGCCTTGACAACCTCAAAGGATTCACTTATCTCAATACCTTCAGTTTGATTGGACAAAAAGCCATTATCATCAAAATACACTAGATTGTTCTTGTCATTTGGTGTTGTCTGCAATCCATGACGAAGGGCAAGTGCATGAATTGGATTTTTTCCTTTTCCATAAATCTGTGTTACTTTCAGTCAACAGTTCTATTGTTCTATAAGGATCCTTAGTTACCCAATTAGCACCTAACTCTACTGTATTTTCACCAAATGTGGCATGTTGAACTCGACCTAAATGCATTGGTATTCAATCACTTTTTATATATAAAGAAATGTTACCTCCAATAAACGATTGAGCATCCAGTAATATAAAATCATGGATACCATTTTTAGATAATGTCTGAGCAGCAGAAATACCAGATGCTCCTGCACCCAAAATCACCACATCTGTCTCTAAAACCTTAAGCTCCACTACCTTGATTAGGCATATAAGAGCAAGAAATACATACTCGAGATACATGCTTTAATAAGAATAAGAATAAAAAGGAAAGAAGGGGGGAATAAAATAAATGGGTGGTTTATATAAATTAAAAAAAAAAGGTTTACATATATATTCACTGCTAATGTTTATGCTGGTCATATGTGTATATAATTTGCTGCCGTATATAACAATTCTACTGATAAAATAAACAAAAAAAAAAGGAGAGAGAGAGGGGGGGGGGGGCATAAAAAAGAACATAGATAAGTTAGAATGAGAGTTTATGTTGGGGGGGGGGGGTTATTTTAGGCGCCAAAACCATATTTCATATCAGGTGATGTTGTGAAAGGAGAGTAAGTTGGATCAACAAAAGGTGCATACATAGACATCTGATTGGTCAACATATAATCAGTTTCCAAATTATCAGTCGATTGGTATGCATGTTGATAGTTTAAATTTGGCTGAGTGTCGTTAAAGGGATTCATCAGATGTGGATAATTTGGCTTAAAGGGTGAAAGTAATGTCATTGGAGCATAAAGAGGACAGTTGGTTTTGTGATGTTCATCCAGATCATGATTCAGCATCTTATTGAATTGCTGTTGAAAGGCAAAGGAAGGTGAAGAAGCAGAGGATGAGAAATCGTCTTCAAGGGAACCTCTCTTGAGAATCCCATTGGACAATGAAGAGAGTGAAGAAGAAGAGGAGGAAGAAGGCTGAGGTAGATTCTCGACTGTTTCAGCCTTAGCGTGGTAATGGGTCTGGGTTGGCATATCATAATCAGCATCCTGCATTGGACTTAATGTGCTACAACGACTGCTGTCTCTCTGTTGAGTCCAGTCAAAGGAAGAACGGGGTGAAGTATAGAGACTGTGTTGGACAATGGCATCCTGAGGCTGGCATAGGTTGCCTGTATGAAAGAATGAGTTGGAAGAGGTGGAGGGATGGAAATGATCGTCAAAGGAAGAATCGTCATCATGATGATAATCCTGTTGAAAGGAATCTAACGTCTGAAGGCTGTGTTCCATACGATGATGTTCAGCCAGATTTTCAGACCGTAAGAATTGTTTGCCACAGAGATTGCAGACAAAGGAATGCAAGGCTTGCATATGTCGATCGAGGTGTTCAGGACGCTTAAAGAGATGTCGACAGTCATCTATAGGGCAATAGTAGTCTTGTTGAACTGACCAGCCAAGGGAGGCCATCATGGTATGGTTCTGAATGTAGCCTGCTTTCGCTGCTGCCATTGCCAGACGACTGGTGTTCTGAAGATTGGTACTGGGTTGTGTTCTCAAGTGACATTTATCATGACGTCGAACACGATCAGGTCCGCCAGCGACAACAGAAGGTGTCAAGGCTGAAGTAGAGACAGAGGCTGCCCTCCTTCTACGTTGTTTGTAGGTGGGTGAACCATCAAACAGACTAAAGTTACCAAAGATCGTCTTTGTCTTCTTGATATTTGGATCAAATGATTTAGAGGGTAAGACGGTTTTAGAGCTATTACTGCTATCACTGTGTTGACTGGTAGCACTCTTTGTGGCCGAGAGTTCCAATTGATGTACACCATGAGAGATAGGATCCACAGCATCTTGTGACGTGTAAATGGTAGGTGATGACTTGGAAGTATCATGAGAACGCTGAAAGGAAGGACGACTGGCACTCTTGTTGAGGGTACTATGGCTCAATCGATGGTAATGGTGTTTATCGACAGTATTAGGGACAGAGTGAACACGCGATCTCTTTGACTGAGAACGCTCTCTAGAAGGCCATTGTGTAGGCGAATAATTGGATGAGGTACGATTGGTCACTATAGAAATTAAGGAGTTTAATTACATGATATACTATATATGTACACAAACTATTTACTCTCTTTTTCCTTTTGTTGTTCAATGACCTGAGCAGTAGCTGCAGCAGATTGAGAAATGGACTTTCTGAGCTGATCAAATAACTCCTGAGTGGAGTCTAGGGAGATGGTGGTGGCAGGCTCAGCAACGGCCTGGGTGGTTGGTTCCATGCCCATCTTTTCACGCTTTAGATCACGTTCAAGGGCATCAAGAAAGAGACGATCATGAGGCACAGAGAACCAAAAGAAGACCTTTTGTTTCTTTTGTGTTCGAATACAGTTGTTCTTGTAGAGCATATCGAGTAGCTCAGATTTCGGTTCTTCGAGACGAGCATCATGTCCAGGCTTCAGGTTGCGTAAGTCACTGAAGATGCCTTCCTCGAACTTTTTCGGGTTAGTCACTGGTCTTCCGAATGCATGGAATCGAAATGTCAATGAGCGTACTATATCTGTGCCTGTGATGAAGAACAAATCATCCCATAAGACACACGATATGCTCTCTCCAGCAGGTAGTGCAAAGCGTTTGAGTTGCTTATTGTGTTCCCATTGTTGTGTTGCAGTAGCAAAAAATAATTTCATGTCATCAATCTGAGACAATCGAGAAGATGTGCTTGCATTGGTGGGTGGTGGTAGACAGTAGCTAGACGCGACATTTTCTTCCATTTGTTTCTTACTGTAGGTTTTCATTACAGTACGTTGTTGTTGTTGCATTTTATATATATATTTGGAAATATATATAATTTTTATTTTTTTTTTTAAGTTTTTTTATATATATAATACAATAATACTATACAAAAAAAAGAGGAAAGAGAGAGAAAGTTTAAAAAAAAAAAAAAAGAAAAGAAGAAGAAGAAGAAAGGGGGGGGGAAAAAACGACTTTTTTTTTTTGGTACGGGAACATCCTACATATATATATAAATTGAAAAGAGAGAAAGAAAGAAACAACATACATTGAACAAAAACAAAACAAAAATAAGGAGGGGGGGGGGTGATTTAACTCTTATGGAAGCAAGCTTAGAATGACATGCAGCAATTAGCAGGTTTGTTTAAATATAGGTGAACATACCTTGAATTTGTTTATTTTCACCTCATTTTACTTTCGTTGCATTGCATAACATCACGAGCATCAACTACTTTAATGAAGCCCTGCATTCTAACTCATCTTAAGGCATATACAATAAGGAGAAGGTGTCCGGAAGTCTTTCCGATGGCGAAACAGGTCAGCAGTTTATTTTGAGTAACCCTTTTTAGTTTACATCATTCGATCATAAAGGCGTATTTTTTTTGTCTTAACAATAGATAGCTTATTATACCCCCCTTTCTAAATAACGTCAAATCTATCTTTCTCCTTATTATTCTCCTTTTCGCTTTCTCTCATTTTTTTTCTTTCTTTTTTTTCTTCTTTTTCTTTCTTTCTTTCATTCTTTTAAACAAATGGCAGAAATCAAAAAAGATGGTTATCTTCAAGTGAAAGAAGATGGTTTAAGGGCTTGGATTTGGTCAAAGCGTTATGTTGTCTTGCGCGAACAAACAATTACTTTTCACCGTAACGAAGTAAATAAGAAATAAGCATAACAAACATTGTACTTAAAGAATGATTAGCAAACAGGCCAATGTGTTGCTCTTGTCTTTCTAAAGGACATCACTGCTGTTGCAAGATCTGAAGCAAAACCCTATTGCTTTGAACTCGGTACAAAGATAAAATCTTATTATATTGCCTGTCGTAATGATGAAGAACTCTATTCTTGGATGGATGAGATTTATAATGTAATGCATACTGTATCATCAAAAGTGGTAACTCATCTTGTTTCATGACTAGCGATCTCCCTTAGGTGCCTCAGGCCCTACTAATTTTGTTCATCAGGTGCATGTTGGTTTTGATCCTATCTCAGGTGCATTTACAGTAAGCTATTAACCATGCCATAAGGTATCAGTCTATCCTCAATTCCCCCCCCCTTTATTTTAGGGTTTACCTGATCAATGGAATGTACTCTTAAAAGGATCCAAGATCACTCCAGAAGATGCTGCCAAAAACCCACAGGCTGTATTAGAAGCACTTGAATTCTATACTGAACAAGCAAGAGCCGATAAGAATACGTTTATGGTAGATCAGAACACACTCTATCAGAACAAACCCAATGAAAAATACACTGATGACATCAAAAATGATCTCCTCAAAGCCAGTCAGTCTACACCTGCACCTAGATACATACGAGAACCACCCTTTAGACCAACCATGAAGACCATTGAATCCATAGGCAACCCTATTGAGGTTTGTTGACAATTATATCTACTGGTTAATTATTAAAAAACACAATTAAGAATCCAGTGGTTGTGAAGATACCAAAGCCAATAGAAGAAGTAAGTAGCTTTATGATCAACAAGAGTAATCTCATATTCAACAGCATACCTTAAAAGCAACCCAAACATAAACCTGCTCTGCCACCAAATACCCTGACTGGATCCCTTCCTATCAACCGAGTGATGACCAAAAAGGAAGCACTCGCCATGGACCGTGCAGCCAACTTTAAGATGGAAAAAGAGAGACTAAAGGAAGCTGCTGCTGCTCTGGATCGAGATAGACTGTTGGCAAAACACACTCAAGAACTTCACAGGATACCACCCAACCCTCAATCTCAGATATCAACACCTGTACCTTCCAATCTGCATTATGAGAAAAAGAGTAAAATCAAAGATCCCAATTCACCTCCTAAAAAAGATCAACGTATCAGTACCATGAGTGATTCACAAATCATGGAGAAATTAAGTAAAGTTGTTCATTCTGGTTTATATGGAGAGATAACTGATTCTTCATCCAATAGGATCTGTGGTCACTTCAGGTGATCCCAATCTATTGTATAAAAAGACTAAACGGATTGGACAAGGGTAAGTAATTTAAAAAAATAGTGATCCAGTAGGACTCAAAAACCCACTTATAATTAGAGCATCTGGTTCAGTCTATCTAGCCACCCATCTCTCAACAAACACAAAGGTGGCTGTTAAACAGATGGACCTATCCAAACAATCTCGGCTTGATTTGATTGTGAATGAAATCATGATCATGAAAGAATCACAGCATGAGAACATTGTCAACTTTCTAGATTCATTCCTGGTTCGAGGCAATCTTTGGGTTGTCATGGAATACATGGAAGGTGGTGCTTTAACAGACGTGATTGAACATAACAGCATGTCAGAACAACAGATTGCCACTGTCTGCTTTGAGGTAAAAAGAGAAAATGCTTGATTGATAGTGTTGTGTAGGTTAACAACTGATTTAGACAGCAAAAGGACTTGATCATTTGCATTCACAGAATATCATTCATCGAGACATCAAATCCGATAATGTCCTCTTGAACTTTCAGGGTCAAGTGAAAATAAGCGATTTTGGTTATTGTGCTAAATTGACGGATCAGAGAAACAAAAGAGCCACCATGGTGGGAACGCCTTATTGGGTAATAAGCACTATTCTAAAATAGAAAGAGTGATTCACTCATTTCTGGCATAGATGGCACCTGAGATTGTAAAGCAAAAAGAATATGATGCAAAAGTAGATATATGGTCATTGGGTATCATGGCCATTGAAATGATTGAAAATGAGCCACCTTATCTAGATGAAGAACCATTAAAGGCTCTCTATCTGATTGCAACCAATGGCACACCTTCATTGAAAAACCCAGAAAAACTCTCAAAAGAACTCAAGAGTTATTTGGCAGTCTGTTTATGTGTTGATGTCAGGTCTCGTGCAACAGCCTCAGAATTACTTTGTGTAAGTTGTGTAATTTTTTTTTTTAAGGAGGATCCACTAAACAAGGATAGCATGAGTTTCTTAAAAAGGCTGGTCCAGTTGATATCTTGTTATCTTCTCTTTTGAAATTCAAGCGAAAATAAGGTAAATTCCAAGGTTGAAATGCAACAATTTTATTCTTAAATCTCATTTACATCAGTTTCTAAAGTAACAATTTAAAAAAAAAAAAACGACTTTATAAATAAATAAAAGCTCCTTCCCTAAATAAAACAAGAAATTTAAACATGTTGTAACTTGCTAAGAGAGGGGTAGGTTGGATTTAAATAGAGGATGACAGGTGAGGTTGGTGATTATCTGAATTTGACGGCTTTAAATGAAATAAACTAATAACAACAAATGACTTGGTAAATAGCATCTGTCAGCATGTTTGAACTTTCTTCATTGTGATAGCTCATCTTCTTGACGATGGTTCAAAATAACCGTGTGTTACAGAAATTCTGTCAGTTTATTGCTTGTGCGTATTATGTAATGCAGAAGCCTGTACCAAAAGTCAATTGTAAAGTCAAGTTTTGTTTGTCTTTTTAAAAAAAAACAGGCGATGAAAATCTTCTGCATATTCCCTCCCACTCTCTTTTTTGGGAAAGCATATATGCATAGTTTATCTTTAAGCTTTTCTTAAACGGTCCCCCCCCCTCCTAAGCCACTTAAGACAATATCCCTTTTGTAATAGAGTTCTCTCTTTCTTAAACATCGCATCAGAATTTCCAAACATTTACTTTTAAAAAGAAAAAAATAGCTGCAGATGTTTTAAAGAATGCTGCTGTTAATTAAGCCAACTCTAATCCTTTTAAAGTACCTTCGTGTTGCCCTAAACATCTGCAGCTTAAGCAGGATACTCATATGATCTCCAAACATAACGTTATGCACAATGACTTTATTTGTTGTTAATACTACAGCACGTTGAAGGATATCACCCCTCTTTTTTTTTTTTAACTGTCAATAAATCAATCTAAACCACGCGTATCAAACACGACTCGATCAGCCTGATATGCCTTTTCGTTACTGTTACGAAAACCAAGAAGTTTAGGCTTCAGTGTGGCGACCAAGACAAAAGAGGATATGAATGCCAACAGTAACACACACAATGCATTTCGAGAATACTTTTTCCATTTCTTGTCAATGGCCTTGCTCATGACCGTTCGTGGTTTAGCAGAACTGGGACTATAGAACGTACCCACAATCCAGAGAGGAGGGAAGAGAAAACCAAAGGCAAAGAGTACAAATGAGGTACGATTCTTTCTTCGTGTCTCCAGAGGCTCTTCTATCGATCGTTCTTCTGGCTTAGCGTCATCTAATGTGATCAGACTGACATTGTCTTCGTTGGAGACAGGCATGTTGAGTGAAAACAGACCAGATGGGTCTATCTCTGGTGTTTGAATAGCAGAACCTACTTTTTCTTCTTCCTCGAGTTTTGTCTCTGTATCGTTTGCAGAACACATCTCAACAGAAACTTCATTCTTTATTTTTGTTGCTGTCTTTATCAGCTGTTGATGAAGTCGGGTGACTTTTCCTGATTGTCTATAAGGATCTGACTGTGTTCCGTTCATCTGCAAACTGAAGCCTTCCTCTTGTATCTTACGAAGCATGGCTAATCTCTCTTTCCATAACCTCTCGTTCTCTACGTTCTTGTACTTGGGAAACGAATTGGAAGATGGACAGGGCAAGATGGCGATCTGACTATTATTGCTGTTCTGTAAATGATCGTTTTGTGACAATATCTGAGTATGTGGCTCCAACAGTTCCTTGCTAGGCAATGTCGGGTTTGGAAGAGAAGCAAACGACAGGTTACTTTGGTGACCCATGGGCAATCTGGGTGATTGACCCACCACCGACTTTGCCTGCAACTTCTTTCTTTTGGTCATGGAAGGTGTGACACTATGGATATCCTGCTGATCTAAAGGCCAACGTCCTTGATAGAAGTATGGCTTAGGAGGTTTACCGATCCCATACTGAAAGGAACCAAAGGTATATTGAGGATCAAAAAACGATTCCCATTGTTTACTCTCTTCCGCTAATGTCCTTTGGCCTTGTTCGTATCCTTTGTTGCTATAGGGAAAGACCGAATTGATATCAAGGTAATTGACATGATGATAGGTATGTGACGTTCGGATGGACGCATAACTCTGGTTAAAAGAGACGGTAGGTGAGGAGGCGACAGGTGGGTGAAGGGCAGCGACCGACGCTCTTCTTGAATCGGTTTCTATCGGTGGTTCTGCTTGGTTCTCGGAGATGGTATATTGTGTCTTTCGAATCTCTGATCTCTGTCTCTTTTTTTGACGGGGTGTAAATAATCGAGGACTAGAGTAGATGGCTTTCCTTGGAGATACGGGTGTCTGTGTGGTTACCTTAGTGTTGTCTAAATTCATCCGATGATTCTAAGGTGAGGCACTGTCTATTAGAAAAAAGAAAGAATAAATTGAATAGCATAAGCTCCCAAAGTAACTTTTCTTTTGCGCAAACAATGGAGATTTCTTTATGCGGGAATTTTTTTTTCTTCTTCTTCTTTCTTTCTTCAAGAATGAAGATGATCCCAGTTACTCTCCTTTATTAGTTTTGAGCAGAAATGCAGTGAATAATTTGACAGGCTAATTCGATGTTTCTCTGCTTTAGAAAGATAATCCATCTTCATGTCAAATAGAGTGTTTATTTCTGCAAAGAAGTTACAGTACCTTTTCTCTTTGTTAAATCTTTTGAAGCAGTGAGTGTAGTTACCCTTGAATCCTATTGATTGATTTAGTAAATGTATTGTTTTTTTTATCCTACTTATGGTAATCTAATAAAAAGAACAAGGAAGCGCAAAAAAAGAAAGAAACAATGAAACTATTTTAATAAATAGAAGGATGTTCAAGAAAAAAAAAAAAGAAGCATTTCTTTTTATCCTCAACCATGTATACTTTTGGTGAAGTTGATCATGATTATAAAGATGCGCTTGATCTTAAGCACAAAGCGGCAGGTCCAATAGCTAAAGACAACAATGTAAAGCAAAGTAAGAATAGGAAACAATGATGTTATGCAACTGGCTCATTTGATTTCTTCTTGATTATTTTCAGCCGCTATCAACATGACATTTGATAATGTCGAAGATGTAGAAGGGTTTGCTTCTGCCGTATTCAAGGCCAAAAGTGAGAAAGTCTTTACTGTGGAGCCTAACTTTCTACTCCCTAGAAAACAAGAAGAACTGCTTGTTGATCACAGTCAAAAATGTGTGATGATGTAACTCTTATCCTTTTTAGATAAAATGGCATTTGAAATAAGCTATATTGAACACCGTATTGTTTGTATGTCCTATAAAACTCGTTTTCGAATGAGTCTAAAGCGTAAGATTTTCATTGTGTCCGAAAGTATGCTTTTTTTTTTAAATGGTGAACCTATATATTTTTTTTTTGGGAGCTTTATTGTTCGTTATGACTATCGACTTGCTATCTTTTTGCATAAAAGGCGCTTTTGAAGGAGACAAAGTAGAATAATAACAAAAAAAAGAGGAGAGCAAATCAGGGAGAAAAGAGCTCTGAACACCCTGAAGCAAACATACTTAAATTTGTTTGTCCTTAGTTTAATAAAGCTCTTTCCTGGTTGCCCGATAACGAACACACTTCTGTTACCAGGTTTAAGTTCGAGAGAGATCGTCACTTGGCACTTGCCAGTCGCTTGCTTCGCCGACATTACTTTTGTCAGCTGCTGAACAAGCCTTGGCACGATCTTGAATTTGAGCAAATTTCTGGAGGAAAACCTTTTCTGGTAAAGATAAATATGTTGAAACAAGTGCTTTTTTGAATGATATATTCTGAATAAAAAGAGAATATGTAGAAAACAAACAATGAAGTGAAGTATGATTATAATACTTCCCATGAAGGCAACTGGGTTATTTTTGGCTGTGTACGAGATGATATGCTGATAGGCGTAGACGTCGTTTCTATCGATCGACCCTTCTCAATTGATTCTTTTATCAAGAGTTTTGAGCCACAGGCAAGCGAAAGCATGTTTACCTAGTATAATGCAAGATCCTTACTTAACTTGTATTTAAGCTGACGAGCAAGGAGATGCAAATGATTTCACAAACTCAAGATGAAGATATACGAATCTTAACATTCTATCAGCTTTGGGGGTTAAAAGAAAGCTATATTAAGGCTTTAGGTGTAGGGCTCATGCTTGATCTTCAAAATCTCGATTTTTATAACCAGGAAAATAAGGTACATTGTGCATATACAGAATTGATTTTCGTTTTTGACACATTAGAGATCGAATTAGATTAATATGCGATTGAACGGAAAACAAGCAGATGGCTGGGTATTTCATCTAAGCTATCTTGATCGTTCTACACTCGCTGTTGTTTGTTATGGCTATCGTGAGGGTTTAGGGCAACATTCAAAAACCCTTCTTCGGCTCTATCCAGATAGTTACCTCATCGGAGAACCCTTGCATGAATTAAACCATGTATTTCATCGAATTCAATTAATAGATATCGAAAACAATTCATTAAGACAACCGCGCAGTTAATGGACAATAAACAACACTCTCTGTTTCCCTTTTTTTTTTTTTGCTTTATTTACGAAAGACAAAAATACTGTTCATAATTTCTTTTCTCTGTCATCCCCTATCTTCTCTATAAAGATTCACTGTTTCTCTTATCCTTCTTTTTTTTTCTCTTTCTTGTCTCAATATTCTCGAAACAATTTCATACATGGGTTGCTGCTGTTCTTTAAGTGTTACTGAAATTGAAGATGTCGGTCCTCAAAAGAATATGAGAAATAGGCCACCACACAAAAGTGTGCCTCTTCCTCCTGATTATCAAATTCAAAAGAAGCCCTTCAAAAAGGCACAACTAAATTGGATTGCAGACCAGCCTATGACACCATCAGAGTTGAAGCAGAAAAGAGATGTGTATTGGGAGACCGCAGTTGAATATAGTGTACGTCAATTGTGTTCTATATCAACACATGTATTAATTCTGTTTTCTTTAGGGACGCAAAGAAATATGGCAAGCATTACAAGCGGCTTTTTCAGAAGAAGATGTATTGGTGGCTCGATCTATTTTAGAGGCTGCCAACATCATCTTGCCTACAGGTAATCCTTGTCATAGCTGTTTTGATGGTAAAAAGAGTTATTGTTGAAGAGTTGTTGTGAAACTATCAATTTACATACCTTCTTTGCTTTAGAACTAGGCAATTCCTACGATATTCCTATCTTTTGTGTTGTGCCGCCTGAAAACCTAGTGTTAGATCAAGACATATCTGAAGAAGTATCTTTACAAGCAGAAACAACGATACCCGATTGCTCTGTATGTCCTTTCCCAATCACTATCAGACTATCGACCAACAGAGATGTATTGATGACCATCAGTTCAGTTAATGAGACAGTTGGATCGTTGAAGGAGCGAATTTTTGAGGCCAAAGATGCACAACTTGATAGAATGACTATGGATTTGCGCTTGATTTATTTGGGCAGAGTGCTTCATGATACCATGCTTATTGCATGTCTGGAGGGGGAAGAAAGAGCAGATAACGAGAGCGTTGTTTCGCACAAGGAACATATACAAGTCACCAAGAAAAGTGTAATTCAAGTACTTGTAATCAATCGACAGCAATAAGATGGTCGAATTTTTTTTTGGCTATCGTTTCTCCCTGTCCCTCCCTTTTTTTTTTTTTGCGAATAAGCTATAGAGATGAAAAAGGGAGAAGACAAAAAGAAAACAAGGAGAGACAATTCGTATATAAAATGTAATATATTCAATAAATTCACTACCATCATAAAGTATATGGATAGTACTCAAATCAATTATGCTATTTTTGATACGCGCATTTTAAACGCGCGCAAGCGCGTGAGTCGCCAACTCAAAAAAGATTGAAAGATAAATTTTTGTATATTTCTTTTTTGGCCCTTTTTTTTTCATACACCATATACCATATTAAGTGCATAATATTTCAAAAAAATAAAAACAAGTGTTAGAGAAAGAGTGTGAGAATAGTTTTTTTTAGAATAAGCACTGTCAATGAATAAAGAAGAGTTGAATAAGAGGCTATCTATAAGTCGAAAGAGACCTGCCTCTACCATTCCTTCAAGAGCTCAGCCCATCGCTAAACGACCACAAATGGGACTTGCAACAGCCATGAATAGTTTGAATGTGAATCAGTCTAACCTCGGACTACAAACCAACATGAACCAAGATGGACACTCTCGACTATCATATATTGCTGGGTAAAAAGAGAAAAGACTCGCCTTTTTTTTTTCAAGAGGTTGACTTTAGAAAGTATAGATCTAGCCCGACTGTCACTGAAGATTATTCAGAAATACTTCGACGTTTCAATGCTGGAGATACGTTTGAGACCAAGAAACATACAGTGGATACGCAGAGTATTAAGGATCCCGAGAAGCAGAAGCAGTCGCTACGAGAAATCACGGAATACCTTAAACGATCAGGCTATAGTGGTCCATACATTAGAAATATCAACATATTAGGCAACAGAGAATTTCAAGCGATCTTCAAACATTTAGTTGCCAAGGCATCACCTCACTACATTTACAAAAAGCGATTTGAAGAAGATGTGATCATCCTTATACGCCAATTAGGTTATCCTGCTGCAGACACAATCAATCGCAAAGAGTTATTGTCAATTGGTGCAATGCATTCGAATCCCACCTTTATTGCGCTCTTGCATTGGTTAGTTTTGGTCTGTAAGATCATGGATACCCCACTTATACCTGACGCGACAGAAGATGAAACGAACAAAGATATGGATGAACATGATTTAGCACAACTACTTCATGCTTATGCTATTGCTGGTTACCACAAGTACATGTCAGGCAATGATGATACCACAGAACTAGACCGTCAATTAGAAAGTATATTTGGTGAGATCAGTACTCTCTATCTTTGATTTGATTCTTATATCCTTCTCTCATTTTTGTTAGAACAAGCCAATCAACCTAATTTAGAAAAGATAGAAGAACATACCAGAGTTATTGCTGAATTAGAACAAGAAATTGCTTCCCTAGAAGCAGATGATGTAAGAAGCTTCTTGTTCTATGTTATATCTAATCAGCATCTAATGTGATCATTCTATAAGGGTGAACTAGAGACTCTCAAAGAGCGAAGTGCAGTACTAGCAAAAGACATTGGCAAATATAAAGCCTATATAGAAGAGAAAACAAAGAAGATCAGTAAATACAAAAGTATGGTAGAACGAGCAGGAGAAGAAAAAAAGCGACTGGAACAACAACTACAGAATATTCAACAACAAGTTGAGGCATCAAGAGCAAAAATGGCTGAGAAGAATGTATCTGAAGAAGAACTGACAGCTGTATATGAACGAGTCAAAGTGCTGGAGAAGGAGCATGCAGAACTAGGGAAAACAGCAGAAGAATCACGACAGGCATATCAAGAAAAAACATCAAAACTAAATCGATACAAAGAACAGGTAAAGAGATACTAAGTCCAAGTAGTCAAGGGAAAATAAGACTAAGCAATACACAAAAAAAAATGCACATACAAAAGGTGGAGAAACTTGTGGAAGAATACAATCAGAAAGCAAGAGCATTGGACAGCTCAATACTTCAAGGCGAAAACATCTTGATTCAATATAATCCTTCAGGCAAGACACTGAAGGAAAAGACAGATGTCGATATTGAAGAGGAATTACAGGTAAATAAAATAACAGCAATACACATCTGTTTTGTCTCACTTCTTCATCTACGAAAGCCTAAACTAGAACGTTTTGAAAAAGAAGCAGCTGATGAGACAACCCGTCTGTTGAGCCAGACAGCTATCTTGAGGCAAGAGCTTGATAACTTTAAACTTGAAAACAGTCATATAAAAGAAGATATTCGACAACAAGAAGAACGAATGGAAAACCTGAAGCGACTTTATAAAGAAAACCATGCTGTAAGAGAGCATGAACAATAAGAAAAACAAAAAAAAAGCTAATGTAATTTATAGATTTATTTTCAAGAGATTGGCAAGTTTAATAAAATGAAAGATGATATTGTGCAAGGATGGAACGCAAAGCAATCTATTATGAGAAAGGAACTCCTAGATCTACAAGATGAAGTGCGTGCAGCCGAGATAAGGTAATTAGTGTTAGAGAACCAATAATCGAACTTTGTTATCTCAACCTTTCCTCCTTGTATAGATTGGAAGAGGTGACAGAAAATTCAAAAAGAAAGAAGCAAGAAGCAGAGAAGAAATTAATACCAGTACTCGAAAGAGTAAAGACATTCTTTGAACAGGCATGTCAAAAAGCAAATGAACATAATCAAGCTGTAAATAAGTTATTAGAAGGCATGTTCGAGACATTCTCAGCATTAAACATAGACTAAGGTCTGTCCTATAAAAGTTTTATTTTGTGTACATCTAAGGAAAGCAGAAAGACAGCTTGTTAAATAATGTTGATTTGATGTTGCAGCAGATATACCCTTTTGTGATACTATATCACATTAGTTCTTATGAAACAGTAAACAAATTCTCCATTTATGGTCATTCAAATGGGGGAAATTGTTAAAAGAATGAGCTAATTTGTCATGTGTACTTTTTTGATACAGTCAAACCTATTGAAATTGGCGTTTTCGATAAAATAATTATGGTTCGTTCCTACCACAATAGTCGTTGCCTCCGCTTCGACTCCAGATGTGGTATCCTTCTCCGTTGTTGTCAATTTTTGAACTATCCCAGCATTAATCGAATGCTGGTTGTTGGGCTCAAAATAATACTTTTCGAAAGTGTCACTTGTCAGACTCCAGTTTGCTTGCTTCTTTACTTCTAATATGGAAGCACCTGTCTTAACTGCCTTTGTTGCTGCAGCTGATCGGAAGCTATGTGCCTTAAAGACCCTAGTATCAACGTTCACTTCCTTGAGTATCTCTTTTAGCCAGGATGCAATGGTCTTCTCGCTAGCCGGATGGGGGGAGTGTTTCTCATGGTTGAGATATGCCCAGAATGGATTTTTGCCACTATTCTCTTGTAATCGTAAACCTTCTGTTTTCTTGAGGAAAACTAAAGTAGTCCTGACTGGGCACAATTCCCTGTGTTCTTCTGAAAGATAGCCCACATGGGATACCTTCATCTGTCCTTCTTTCGGTTCTCTGAAGAAAATTGAAAGACCCTCTTCTTTTACCATTATGTCTGTCGTGTTAAGTCTTCCAATATCGCTTCTTGGCCTGCCCATGGTGGCTATACACAATAATATGATAGTCTTCAATTGCAACTTGTGAAGGTTCAGTTGTTCGTTTGTACCCCAGGTAAGGACATAGTTGGTGACTATGCTTATATCCCAAACCTGTAACTTAGAAAGAGTTTCCTTCTCAGGAACTGTTGATTTTCGCTTAGCCTTGAAGAATTGTTTGAGTAAGGGTTGTTGCGAGAGATTGATGTCGTCCGGATATAATACACCAAACACCGACTGCTGATATGCAAATATTCAATTGAAATGACAAGAGATGCTTTTTCTCCATGAAAAACTCCAAGATATTTTGTGTCCTGTATTCAATGGGGCTATAACCCTGGTTTTGACAATAGTCTACCCACTGTTTCCAAGCATAGTTATAACTCGTAGAAGTTTTCTCTCTAAGTCCCTTTTCCAAGTACTGCTGAGAGGCTTGGCTCAACATTTGACTCTTCTGGTATTCCCTGATAATAGCCATGCGGTCAAGTTCCATCGCTTATTATTCATCGGTATCTGTATTAGCTGCTCCTTCTTCACTTGGTGTTGTAGGATCATCAGCCACCAGTACTGAGTTGGTCAGGTCGGCGTAATGAGTACTGCTTCTTGAACCCTCTCTTCTTTCAACTTCCGGAGCACTCTTAGGATTAATTTCCATGGTGGGTGGAGGTACAATCCTTTCTTTGGCCATACTTGCGTAAATGCATCGGTTGCTGCTGCATTGGGATCCATCCGCCTTGACCAGTATGTCGGCAGCCTTTTGTTTTCCCTTGAGGCAAATGCATCTATTCTCATGTTGCCCCATCTCTGTTGTATTCTTTGAAACACCCTCTTCGGAAGTGTCCATTCGTACACTGGTTTCTGTTCTCTGCTCAGTTTGTTTGCCTTCACGTTCTCTATCCCGGCTATATGTTCGTATCTTACTCTCATGTTGTTGCTGGAGCACACTTCCTGAACTTCCAGAGCTAACTGCTGTAGTATTGCTAATGCTGTACCGCCTGACTTCCTCGCATACTTTATGGCTGTGGTGTTGTCTGATCGAATCAGGATGGGTGAGTTTGCGTATTTTTGTTTGTGGAGCAATAATGCAACCAGGATTGTCTGAAGTTCTCTCATATTGATTGAGTTTTCTTTTTCTTGTGCGGACCAAAACCCTGCTATGCCCATGTCTGTACTTTGAACTCCCCATCCTGTGTCTGATGTGTCTATGAATATCTCTACTGCTGGTTCTTTGGGGATTGGATGGACTATGTCTAGACCATTTCGTAATTCGGCAAATTTCATCCACCATTCTAGTTCCTCTTTTGCCTCCGGTGAGAGAGGACAAGGATGTTCCTATTGTTGTTGGTTTATTCTCAAACTGCGGGCCAAGTCCCGTTGTATGAACCTGATCCTTAATAGTGCCTCCCCTATCGCTGGTATCATTGCTGTCATCTTCCCTAGTAATGATGCAATCCACCTGCACGATCTTGGGTTCTTCTTTTGAACCTGCTTGATTCGCTGGTGTAAATTCTCCATCTTGGGTTTTGGTACTCTGATCTTCTAGTTGCTGTGTTGAACTCGAAGCCCAAGAAATCTTGTTGGTGTGTCGGTTCTAGTTGACTCTTCTTCCAATTTATGATGAAACCTAACTTCTGCAAGTGCTGAAGGGCAGTTTTGATCACCTTGGTCGTTTCTTCTTTTTTCGTTGTCAGGAAGCAAAAGTCGTCGAGATAGTACACCATGCGGATCCCTGCTTTCCTCGATGGTTCGATTGCATACTTGATCAGCTTTGAGAACACTCGAGGGGCTACACTGAGACCAAAGGCCAAGGACCGATATCTGTAAACCGTACCACCATGCAAAAAACTCAGATATTTCCTGGATTTTTGGTGGATTAGAACTACTACATAAGCGTCCTTCAAATCTATTTTTGTTAAGAAATCTTTTGGTTGAATCATTTCCCGTAAAGTGGGAACTCCCTCCATTTTGAAGTGCTCGCATTGTATAAATGAATTGATCTTCCTGCAATCCAAAATAGGTCTGATTTTCGATGGTTCTTGGACTGTGAATACTTGAGAGAGCGATTGCGTTTCTTCTTGATTGGGAGCCCTCTCTATCACTCTTGCTTCCAAAAATTTCTTCACTGCATCTTCCACTGCTGATTGTTCTAATGAGCTGAATCTAATTGGTTGTGAGACTCGCCATGGAATCAGAGGAGTTGAAAAGGCGATCTGGAAACCATCTTGGATCACTGAAATGGCCAATTGTGTGTTGTTATTTTCTTCCAGTTGTTTAGGAAGTGTTTTAGTCTGGCTTCAGGTTGTATCCCGTCTTGAGGTACCGAGTAATTTTCTTGGATTACTTCCTTTTTTATTGTTTTTGTTGAATCTTTTGTATGCTGTTTTAGATTTTTTTGTTCTTTTAATATTTTTTGATCTAGATTTATTAGTGATTTCTCTAATTGGTACTGGGGGAACAGTTGGGTTCTACAGGACTGTTGAATTACTTCCCCCTTCCTCTGTAGGTTGCTCCACGGCCCCCGTAAAGCCCCTCTGTTGTTGTATGAATAGGACCCTCTTCCTCTGTTATTTTTAGGTCCTTTAAATCCACCGTTTGTGAATCCTCTTGATCTGCTTGTTGATGCTTGAGATCCTCGGATGATCTTGCCGTCATATCTAGCCTCCTGAATTCTTTGCACAACTTCTGAAGAGAAGGCCAGCTCCTTGTCTTCATCTTCTTCATCTTCTCCGAGTGAAATGAGGTTTTCTGGTAGCTTAAGGTCTTTTGTTGCCACTGTTTTTGCGTCATTGTCGATTGCTTTTGCACTTGCAAATCCGTAGACTGATAAGCGCCTAGCTTTTTCCATAATCTGGAGGATCTCATCTTCGTCTCCCCCTCCTCTTTCAATGAGGTGCTGCAAATCTTGAAAGATTTCGGACCCTCCTTTTGCCATTGATCTAAGCTTCTCGGCATCTTTGTATTTGTTGAGGATAAATTGATAGCTGTCAATGTTGTTTTTCTTGTAGTCTGGGATGAAGACTTTGTTGATAGCTCCTCCTTTTGTCCATTGACCTCCTTCATACCGCAAAACATCTCTTTGGAAGCGTTGCATGTTTTGAGCCAATTCTTTCTTGGAAGATTCTTCCAAATCCTGGATGATTTCTTCAGGGAGTACGTAGGTGGCGTTTCTATCCACTGTTGGTTGCTCCTCTCCTTTTCCTTGCTCATAGATTCTGAGTAATTTTTCGATAATTTCAGGTGTAAGGTCATTAAGGTTGACAGTTGACATAATTAATTTACGTTGCGAGGCTTAGAAAGATATAAAGAGAAAAACCTAAAAAATCTAATTACTGAAAATAAAAGCGTGGCTCGGAGAGCTAATACCACATCTTTCGTCTTCGCTTCGGCAACCTGGTTATAGGTTTGACTGTAGTGAGCAAAGTGAACAAAAGTATTAAATTAGGCTTTCTTGCTCAAGCAGTCTTCAAATCTTGAAGAAGAACAATGACAAAATCCTCAAAGGTCGCTAATCGAAACCTTGTTGCAAGCATCTTGAATTCTCATAGTCATTGTCTCTTCTTCCAATAGCTTTAAGCTTGCTCTTGACCACTGACCAAAATTGCTCAATAGGATTGAGTTCTGGAGAGTAGGGAGGAAAGGTATATCCGCAACTCTCAATGTACTTTTGAATGTCCTTATGTTTGTGGATTGGAGCATTATCCCATCACAATGCAATGGCCCTTAGCACTCAGGGTGACTATCCATGACATCCATGCAACTGGCAACAAAATTGAAGTTGTGGCCAGTTACAGTACCACCTTTAGTCCTTTTTATGAGATGATGAAGAGCCATCAACAGTTTTTTCTTTTCTTGCTTGCAGCCTGAACTTTTGGACGTCTAACTCTAACATTTACTACACCATATGGGTTTATAGCTCCAAGTATTGTAATTGTCTTTGCTCTTGCCTTAGGCACAACAACTACAGCTCTTTCACCTTTTTTGGACCAAGCCATAGAACGCTTCATATTGATGTGAAACGCGGCTTCGTCAATGAACACACAGTTGCTCATGAAGTCCATGTCAGTCTGCTACTGATTCTTTACACCATTAAGTCGCTCTTCAATTTTTCCTGAGCTGTTTTTCTCAACTGCATTAAGAGAATCATGAGAAAAAAGAAAGCAGAGCTGGAAAGAAAGAAAGCCAAAGATTGCGAGTTAAAATAACGATAGATTTATTACAGGCGAGTCTTCCTTTTGCCCAACGAGTACACAGGTACTTCTCTTTGCATTTTCTTGATTGCTTCAATGTCATTTGCTATGATATTTCTTGTATTCAACATCAAATGCAAGATTGGTATAATCTTGCTGGAAAATTCATTGATGGTAATAGGAAACGTAAGACGTGTTGAGCGCTTAACAACATACAAGGAGCCCTTTGACTTCTCAAGAGTCATTGCTTGGACATTGTTACCTTATCAAACAATCAAAGTTAGTACTTGTCTAATTGTTCATGATTTGTACTTACGATCAATCACAATGCCCACTTGCTTGATGTTGTTGTTGCAAAGGGCAACGGCTTGCTTTTGAAGCATAACGGGGCACTTGAAATATGCTTCTTGCAATGTCTTGGTTTCAAATTCTCCTGATTGAGCACCAATTTCCACACATCCAAGACGGCAGTTATTGTATTGGAAACTCATGTCTGGGATTTCGCAAGGTTCTTTCCTTGCAAGAGGCTCAACGCCACCGATGCTTCTACTGCTGTTTGTGATTGACGATATTTGGTTTGATTGAGAATGTCTATAAGATGCAGTTTTTTTTTAGTTGTTATAAAGCTTTTACCCGTTGTTGTTCAAGTCAAAGATATTTACCCGTGTACTTCTCCACCTGTTCCAATTAAAAGGGTTTTCAAGAAACCCCACAAAGAGTACAGAATCTCATCTTCGTCTTCAAATGCCTTCAAATCAAGCACATCGTTCTCAACAAACAAAAACAGAGTGTCTTCAAGAGCCTTCTTTAGCCACTTCTTATCATAGCTTTGTCTTCCTTTTACTTCTATTTGGCTGATTGTATCTTCTAAGGCTTCAAAATCAAGCTTGTTCAGATAATAAAAAAGTGAGCACGTAGGCTATATACACAAAAAAAATTAACTTACCTTTCCAACCAAGCCATTTAGGATTTGATGATGATTAGGACTCAAAGGCTGCTCCAGGGAAAATTCACCTTCTTCTAGAATTTCTTCTTCTTCTTCTGTGAACAAACCCTTCAAGTTTGCATCATACAGGTCGAGAATCAAATGATGGGAGGGACTATATAGCCAATAAGTAACATTGTTATGTGTATATAGGAATTGATACTTACTGTTCAACAATACACTTCAAAGCAAAGTCTTTCAACACATCTTCAACAAATCTGCCAAACTTCAGCCTCCACTTTTTGTCATCAGCAATGTTGTTGTAAAGCTCCGTTGCTAACTCGAGCTTGCTGGGAGTTAATTTAGCAGCGTACTGCAGCGACGTACTCGGTTTGCGGTTCTGGTCATTGTTTCGTTATTTTATACAAGAAGCTTATTTTTACGAAGGCTGGTTACGCGTTTTACTTGAATCTTGACATCAAATACCAAAGTAATCCTCGTGGAAGGATAAGTCCAAACAAAGAGTGTTATGCTTTCACTACTTTCAGCATTCATGAAAAGCTCATAAATAGCCTTATACAATCCAACAAAAGGGACCTCTGTTGATAGAACATCCAAGTTGCTTGTGATTTTTCTATCCAAATCGCTGTTGCTGCTTGCTCCAAGTAAAGCTGGAAGCTGAGGACCAAGGATATACAACTGAGCATATCTTGTATATTTATCCTTCTTCAGATAAAAGAAAGGACCTTGCATAAGATACATCTGGCCATGCATTTGGAAAGGCATATTGCCAAGGTTGTTGCTAATTTCGCGTTTCAAAGAAGTATCTCCTAAGGCTACCTTTAAAGTGGCGACCTTTTGTGTTCAACTCTTCAAACAAAGTTGTTTGAAAAAAAAGTGGGCGGTGCTAGCCTTGCAGCAACTCATCCAAGACTCATTTGGCAAAGTGCGTTGAGAGAGCAGCTCACTTTCCTAATGCTTTGTGCTGTAGTCAGTACAAACGCGTGTCCATTGGGTCCAGATCGAAAGGTTAGAGATGGCCAAAGTCCGAAATATATGCAGCTCTTGGTCGCGCCTAAAGAAAAGAAGAGATAAAATTGTCTGTGAGTTAGACGAATGTTACGGTGCTTCTAATGGCACGTTGATGCTTACTTGGCAAGTCTCACTTGCTACGAACTTGGAATGAAAAGAAAAAAGAACAAAGAACCACAGCTCAAACAGGTTAATTTATTTGATAAATGAAATTGAAAATCAAACATAAGCAAGTTAAATCACGTGATAGTAACTTTTTTAATTCGATTTTTCAGTAATATAGGGTTTGATATTAGCCTCAAATAGTTTTGTATCGTCTACAATCCAGATTTACCTTGCTGAGAATCTTCAAATATGAAGAAAATGTTATTACTATAGCCTAGCTAAATATGCATTTATATTGAAAGCTTACCGATCTTTCCCAGATCTTTGAAGCGTTGCCCTTAATCTGAGAAAAAAAAAATATTGGCCTTTTCCTTGGATTCAACCAGTAAAATTTATTATTTCATACGGGTTTCACTCTATGCACTTTGGCACTGGCCAAATAGAACTTATACCAATTGTTGAATTCATCCGCAGTTTGCGATTCGAGGTTATTTTTTATATACGTAGTATGCTTTGTTATAAAATCTCCAAAAGAAGGAGGAGTATGGCCTTCAAGGCAGTTTTTGAAATAAGTGTTGAATGTATTCTGGTGTTTAGAGTCCATTGTTAAAGTGAAGAAAAAGAGAAGAAAATGAAAGGTTAATTCTGGAGCTTAAAGTAAGAATTTTTCCGTAAATAAAACAAAAAAAAAGAAAAGCTATATTTTTGGTGTTTCATTTGAAAGAATAGTACAACTATACAAGCATAGACAAAGGCTGGCCTCTTCGAAGGGAGTGTTTGCCATTCAGCAAAAACAGTTTGGGCTTGTGGAGGGATTTGCTTCTCGAAAGCTTGGGGAGAGACATCAACAGAAGAAAAAAACCGTTGCGCACCGGGAAAGGCAGCCAAAGAGGGTGTGTCGGAGAACCTTGTCAGGAATTTTTTTGAATCAACAAGGATTCCGCGTTAAGAAAACAAAAGGTAGGATAGAGACAGCTGAATTCCGTTTGGGGCCAGCCTTGGAGCTCGTGCGAGAGCAACCTCAGCAGAATTCAGCTGTCTTGGTAGGTGTTGTAGAGCAGAACGCGGACATCGTGCCTCATTCTTTCTTTCCGCCAACGCAAAGATTCAGCAGACCTGGTTTGTTGTGGCGGTGGTGGCGACGATGACAAAGGACCAGAAGGCGAAGACCGCGGAGACCGCGAAGGCTTTGTATTTTTCATTTATAAAAAAAAGTTAAAGAGAGAAGAGAAAAAGATAAAATAGGGGGGCTCAATAATACTTTATCTTTTTATGCATCTAATTTTTTACATCTGCGGAATTTTAACTATACCCAATAAGAGCTCACGCATAGTTTTGGTTGGGCTTTCATTGGGTATAGTTAAAATTCCGCAGATGTAAAAAATTAGATGCATAAAAAGATAAAGTATTATGCCATGTTGTACAGATGATACAACAGCTTCATGCGATGAAGTTGAGAAATGTAGGCAGCTGGTAGTTGCTTCTTTCGTCCCCTTCTTCGAACATCATCAGCTTCGTTTTTTAATCTAGTGGTAGATCTCATTCTGTCGATATTGCGAGTACGTTCCTAAATATCAATAATAAAGCATTTAGTCGATCTTGACGTTGTATAGAGATATATAAGATTATCCAAACTTACTCTACAATCATCACAGGTCTTGTATCTGGATTTTGAGAATGTCGTTTGTTGAACGCAGCAAGAGCAAAATCTAACTTCAGCGGGCATGATAACGATCTAATGTATAAACTTCTAACGAAGTAAAGAAAGAAGAAGGAATAAGAAAGTAGACTATTTAATTTTTCTCCATTAGTTTCCACAATTTTCGATTGATCAGAAGGCGAAGGTCACGTGACTAAATTAATTTTTCTCAAATTTCAGTAACATATGTTTTGATGATTAATGAAAAGGAAAAATCATGCAAATGAATGGCTTATTCCACAGTTTCAATCTCGTCTAAATATGATGTTAGCTCTAGAAACAATTGATGAACCAACACTCTAAGCCCACAAAAGCCATCTTTGCCAACATCAATGGCTCCAGTATACCAACTATCCAAGATACATGGATGTATCTGCTCAAACATAAGAGAGGTACTCTCTTTCTTCAGATTGCCTGTACTTCCATCATCATCAACATCACTATCTTCTACTTTCTCCTTCTTGACTTTTACTACGAAATATTGATGAATAAGGGATACTTGATTTCTGTAAACTTCTATCATCTTCTATTTTAATTTTCTTTCTGCTTTCTGAATCATCTTTTCTTTGTCATTATCTTTCAACTTTTTTTTAACGATTAACACGATTTCTTTTGAGAACCTTGGGTCTTCCTCTATGAACAGTTGCTAAAGTAGGTGCTTTAACGTTACTGACATTTTAGGACCAAGCTGATCAATCAAATCTTGCAGGTCATCAAGGATATGCTGCTTTTCTTTTAATGTCTTGCTGCCCACAAAAATGCTGTCCAATTGATTTCTCAGATGTTGATAAACAATAGGAAATTCACTATTGATAACTGGTCGAAGGGTTATTGATGTTTCCAGCGGAAGCAATTTCACCAATCTTAGCAACTAAACTATAGTTAATGCTCAATTAAAGAGATGCTTTTGTTTCATTTCCGTTTAAATAAGGGAAATGCCATCTAGGATGAACATCATCAAGTGTCACCTCTTCCTTGTCTTCGACACATCTAAGCAAATCATGACGACAGGGCAAACGCCAAATCTTGACAAAGCAAGAACAAACGGGATTCAACTGACCTTTTTGCTTCTCTTTCAAGCCTTTCGCCAGCTGGTTCATGATCTTGATGCTCGCAAACTTGGTAATTTTGCCTTTCAAAGGCTTCAAAAAAGGCTCAGCTTGACTCGGGATAACAGAAACAGGCACAGAAAAGCTTTCATGCTCCATCTGCATGTTTATATAGTCCTTCTTTTGAACTTAATATTAGCTAAAAAAAAAACTTAAAAATCAATCATATTTAACCTTACTCTCATTTTATACCAATGGTCAGTGACAGGACCCATCTTTCCTTCTGAGGAGCCAATACTTTGCTTCATGGCAGCATGTGTAGCCTCAACGCGGTTTGTAGACATGTTGTTCATATGGGGATAAGCAATGGCATAATAACTGCCCCATTGTCCTTCAGATTTCAGCATACAGTCATCCCCCGATTTAGGGAACGGCTTCGGTTCCCTCGCGACCGTTCCCTAAATCAATATCGTTCCTTATTTAAAATAAAGTACCGCTGGATAAGCTTTTATCCTGATTGTGATAGCTTCGCACCATTGCTTTGGTAGCACTCCGATGTCATTACTGTTGAAAGTGTTTGATACAAAGCATGCGATGCAATAAAATTATAGAAGATACATAATTTCTCGCATAGAAAGCTCATAGTAAAATCGTCATCAGAATAGTATTATGGTCTCAAATTAAATTTGAACGTTTGATACAATATTCAACATGATATTGCGAAAAGTTATCGCTCTTATTTGATCGAGATTGTCTAAAACAGAGTAACGAAGATAATTTATAAAGTGTTTCTACTAATAATTGGCTCTTACAAGCGGCATATGAAATAAAATAAGGAACGGGTTGCCACAGGACCGTTCCCTATTCCTTAAAGCAATAATAAGGAACATTAAGCGGTAACGGAAGTTCGGTTCCCTTAAGACCGTTCCCTAAATCGAAATCGTTCCCTAAATTCCGTTCCCTAAATCGAGGGATGACTGTACTATTTTCAAGAGTTAAAAAAAAAGATTCTCGTTCAATCAATAACCAAGTCAATAATCCAACTTACAGATGGAAGTAGTCAATGCAGTCATTTTTGTTAACTAAAAGCCTAACACGGTTGAGAAAGTCGATGTACAACTTCTTTGCATCTTCGTATTCTTTTTTGGTGGTGCAACCACGGGCAATATCGAAGGTTAAGCTTCGATGCTGAGCTTCATAATGATCGCGTTCATCCACTTTATGGTATAATTTATAAAATTATGTTAAAGCAAATACGGACTACGCCTTAAACATTGACTCACCTGAAAGTTTAGGATAGGAATTGTTTCCTAAAATGCCTTTTGATATCTTAGCCAATCAATTCTGTCTCTACTTGAGTTTGTTTGAAGCAATCTCTTTTTTACTTTCTTCCTAGTTGTCATAACTAAAGAAGAACGTCTTGGCTGAGAAAAAAAAAGGGGGATTGAGTATATCAGAAATGCTGAAACATATCTTTGTTGTCAATCTTGTTATTCGTCTGTTTTATTTTAAGATATCACAACAAGAAGCACTAAATTCTGTATTTGAATTGACAGACATCAATGTGAGTTATTATTGATTATTGCACCATTAGCCCTCTTTCGTTCATCAGAATACTTCATCTCTCTTCTAGTGACCACACTAGATTCATGCATGATTGTACTGGTGACTTTATAACAACGACATATGTCTTGCTTTACCAAGTGAGAATATTGCAATACTGAGTTTTTCATAAACAAGTCTTGTTTATCCCAACAAATCAGGTTAGATCATTCATTGTTCACTCCACTCTTTACGTATAGACAACATATTCCTTGAGGATAAGAATGCTGCTTTCTTTGTTACTGTGTGATGAGAATGCTTCTTAGAGTGATGAAGAGTAACTTGTTGATTGCATCTTTATGATGAAACAAAGACATGTTTATTTACTCTGATTTATCTTTCTTTGTTCTATTCTTCTTAGGGTTTTGTGTTTAGATCGATGCCTTGTTATTGGTTTATTTGGTGTTTATGCATGATTTGATAAGGATTGTATGATTTTTTTTACCCATAAATGTTGTCACCAATGATCAAAGTATAAAAAAGAAAAGAGAAGTTCTTCCTTTTCCTTTCGTTTTCTTTGTTGTTATTTTTTTACCTTCTCTTATTGCTTTTCCCAATATTTCTTTAAGTTTAATCAGTTCATCCAAGTATTCTATTTAAGGGTAGTCAAAAATCTTGAAAATCTCACCCTTATATAGAGAACACCCTTAAATAGAACACCTTTAAATAGAGCGACTACTGTATTGCTTGGTAAGAGGGAGCGCATTAGAGTTACCTTTGTCCTAATATTTACTTTTGATTGTTTGATAAGGTAACAATGTCCAAGCAATGACTCTTGAGAAGTCAAAGGGCTCCTTGTATGTTGTTAAGCGCTCAACACGTCTTACGTTTCCTATTACCATCAATGAATTTTCCAGCAAGATTATACCAATCTTGCATTTGATGTTGAATACAAGAAATATCATAGCAAATGACATTGAAGCAATCAAGAAAATGCAAAGAGAAGTACCTGTGTACTCGTTGGGCAAAAGGAAGACTCGCCTGTAATAAATCTATCGTTATTTTAACTCGCAATCTTTGGCTTTCTTTCTTTCCAGCTCTGCTTTCTTTTTTCTCATGATTCTCTTAATGCAGTTGAGAAAAACAGCTCAGGAAAAATTGAAGAGCGACTTAATGGTGTAAAGAATCAGTAGCAGACTGACATGGACTTCATGAGCAACTGTGTGTTCATTGACGAAGCCGCGTTTCACATCAATATGAAGCGTTCTATGGCTTGGTCCAAAAAAGGTGAAAGAGCTGTAGTTGTTGTGCCTAAGGCAAGAGCAAAGACAATTACAATACTTGGAGCTATAAACCCATATGGTGTAGTAAATGTTAGAGTTAGACGTCCAAAAGTTCAGGCTGCAAGCAAGAAAAGAAAAAACTGTTGATGGCTCTTCATCATCTCATAAAAAGGACTAAAGGTGGTACTGTAACTGGCCACAACTTCAATTTTGTTGCCAGTTGCATGGATGTCATGGATAGTCACCCTGAGTGCTAAGGGCCATTGCATTGTGATGGGATAATGCTCCAATCCACAAACATAAGGACATTCAAAAGTACATTGAGAGTTGCGGATATACCTTTCCTCCCTACTCTCCAGAACTCAATCCTATTGAGCAATTTTGGTCAGTGGTCAAGAGCAAGCTTAAAGCTATTGGAAGAAGAGACAATGACTATGAGAATTCAAGATGCTTGCAACAAGGTTTCGATTAGCGACCTTTGAGGATTTTGTCATTGTTCTTCTTCAAGATTTGAAGACTGCTTGAGCAAGAAAGCCTAATTTAATACTTTCGTTCACTTTGCTCACTACAGTCAAACCTATTGAAATTGGCGTTTTCGAAAAAATAAATGGCCAAAGTTGAAAAATGATTGTCCTTTAATCTGTAGACAAATGTCCTGACGTATAACAATACAAAGTCTAAAATGGTGTTTTGGTGAAACAATTGATGATCTGACGCTTGGAATGACTACAGAAGCCATAAAGATCGCTAATAAGCACATCATTGCATGCGTCGGCAATTCTGCTAGATAAATTCTCCTCTGTCATCAATCTGCCACGCTTCATTTTGCCTT
Source organism: Choanephora cucurbitarum (assembly GCA_025331435.1). NCBI lineage: Eukaryota > Fungi > Mucoromycota > Mucoromycetes > Mucorales > Choanephoraceae > Choanephora > Choanephora cucurbitarum. Next base: position 29,246 of record JAIWNI010000035.1, read on the forward strand.
TAACAATAGCCCAAAATTGCTCAGTTGGGTTCAATTCAGGTGAATAAGGTGGCAAGTACATAACCATATAGTCTCTGCTTTCAATTTTGCGAACCATGGGCTTAGACTTATGAATTGATGCATTGTCAAGGACTAAGTAATGTCCTTTCATGCTCTCATCCATATCCATTATATCAAGAAGCTCGTTGATAAACTTTACAAAATGAGAAGTTGTACTGCCTTTGGTTATAGGTTTGTTGCTCATGTCATCTTCCTCTGTTGAAGGGTCAGATCTGTCAACTTCAGCTGCAGTTCTTTTCTTTCCAGTGTTAGATTTTCTTTTTTTTTTAGCAGCCTCTGTCTCTTTTCTTAGTGGAGGCTTTTTCATAACCACATGCATAACATCAGATGGATGTAGGGCACCAATAACAGTGTAAGAGGACGATTTAGTTTTTGGCTGCTTTACTACAGCAATACTTCCCGACTTTGACCTAGCCCAGTTGTTTCTCATGTTAATATGGAAACCGGCTTCATCAATAAAAACACAGTTTTCCGTATAATCTAGATCAGAGTCTTTCCATCTCATGAACCATTCATATCTTGTTTGCAAATTTTCTGCTGAATTTCTCACTTCAGCCTCAAAAACGGGCTTCTTGATTGCTATTAACATTGTGTTCCTCAAGTGGTTGTTGAGTTGAGATTTTGATATCTTGAAATCTTCAAAGTTCTTGGTTAAGCTATCAATAATGTCATCCGATACTAACTGTGGATCGTTGTCGATAAGCTCATAAATGTGCGCATTATGTGCAGCCGTAAAGGAGCTTTCTCGTCCAGCGTTCTGTTCTGATTTCTTATAAGCAACTTCCTCGGTTTCATTGTAAAGGTGCCACCACCTCAAGGCCGTTCGGTAATTGATATTCAAGTCTTTCGCAACTTTACTTACAACACCTCGCTCTACTGGGTGCTCGAGCATGCGATCAATGGAAGTTTCTCTTGCTAAATCATTGTGGTTCTTGTAAGAGGTGGGTTTTCTCGACTCTTCATGTCTCAATCACCTTTTTTGTTGACACCAATTTACGAGGTCTTTCGGGACGCTTAGCACTCAAATACTTTTCTTTACTGGTAATGTTTTCGAGAACAATGTTAGGATCGCTGACATCAGTCAAAATGCCTTCCATGGGATCATAGACTTTCTCTCCTCGCTCATTGTAGAGGCTGTCAAGTCCGTCTTCGTAAAAAAGGTACTCATTGGTTTAGATTATAAAAGCGCAAATAAGTCGTTGCTTTTACGCCAAGTCAATTTAGCACTTCAGGACATTTGTCTACAGATTAAAGGACAATCATTTTTCAACTTTGGCCATTTATTTTTTCGAAAACGCCAATTTCAATAGGTTTGACTGTACATACAACTGATATGTTTAGTGTCTGTTTTTGTCAAGCATACCATGCCTCCTAAACATCAGGTAGCCATACATGCTTAGCCCTCTTTTTGGTATCATGAATCAAAGTAACTGTATGTAATGCTTCATGTATAACATCAGTTATTGATTGTGCATAAATATTGGCAGCATCTTTTTTTATGTCAAAAACTGTGCCGACTATGAAAAGGACAGCTCGAAAATATTGTCATTGGATACATTTCTCAGATGAACTGTTTAATATGGTAAATTGAGAAATACTTGTAAGTGAATTCTCGAAGCAAAAAAAAAAGAAAGCATATAAGGCTCAAATGATACATTTTATTTCAAGTCAAAGCTTGCTAACAAAATTCAAACTGATCCTCCAGAATGATAATAATATAGTGTATATGGAGTAGGGTATATGAACATGCCAGATAACATGTGGAACGAGTTTATGCTCTATAAGATCCAAGGCACGTATCATGGCAATTCAACTTGAAAGAAGACAGATTTCATAGATGAGAGAGAGAGAGAAAACTTGAATCAGTGATCTAGCTTAGGGCAATCCCTTTAAATGAAATCATTGTCAGATGTAAAGTTCATTTTTGTAGTCTATTTAAGCTGTCTACCTTGTTTTGTGTGAGAAAGAGCCACAAGTACAGCATTTGTTAGTACCAAAGTTGACAGGAGTCGATAGAGTGAGAGTGATATTGGCCATAGTTGAATTTTGAAAGTGGTGAATAAAAAAGAAAAGAGAATAGAAAAAAAAAAGAGAGAACAATCAATCACTTTTTATCTTGACACACTGTGTTTCGAAATCTGTCAGTTTCTTTGCATTGCCCTGTCGCTGTTACTCAACCCCACTTTTTATCCTCTCTCCTGAGCAAAAAGAAGTTGCGCTTTGTTAGAACCTAAAGTTGACAATGAGTTCAGAGATACAGAAAAACAAACAAACCATGATATCCAAAATAGGTGGGAAATATAAAGGTCACCATAAATAGAACATTGTTTCCTTCTAGCCACTAATGCTGAGTGTATCAAAACAGAGCAATCGGATGAAGTTAAACTTTAAAAAAAAAAGCAGGTGGGTAAAGAATAGCAAAAAAAAAAAAAGAAAGATGGCTTGGAATATTTTACATCATACAAATGATTGATGATTTATGGTTGAAGCTGAAAGGTTGAAAATATGAAAAGCCTCCATCATTGCTAAGAGAAGCTTGTTTTCAATAGATATTTAGCTTACACAAATATAGATAAATTGGTCAACAAAAGAGTGTTTGCCTTTAACACATGTGATTTCATCTCAAATAAAAACACCATCTAATTTGACAAGGTAAATGTTACTTTGTAAATGAAACGTGTTAAGAGGCCATTATACTAGTGAATCTTTTTAATATGTTCAAATTTAGAAGCGAGCATAATCAATGCCTTTTCTTTTTAAGGTAGCACTAATTTCAGGGGTGAGGACAAAGAATACGTTAAAATTTAAAAGCCCAAAATGTCTGTTTTTGCTAGTGTACAACAAAGGTTTTAATCCTTCAAGTTGAGTCAAAAAGCGAGAAGAGAAATGGACAAGAGGTTATAGAGATTTTCCTATTGTGGTTACTCTAAAGATTGCTTCAAATATGGACTCTACAGTCGTGCTTTTATCTTCTCTCCTTCTTCAACTAAGAAACGCATGGTGGTACAGTTGTCAGGTTAAACATCGCTTCAATAAACAATCAGATAGATGATTTTATAGAATGAAAATCAAACCTTATTTAAGTTGGAACGAGAAATAAGAGAGTCAAAAAAAAGAGAGCTAAAAGAAAAACCAAGGGAGCACAAAAAAAGAGAAAAGTGCAACGAATGAACAGCGAACCCTAAAAGCTCAACTTTGAAAACTCTTCTTAAAGCATCACATTGCTGTTGATGTTGAGCAAGACAAATGTGGTGTGAAGACCATGGCTATTTACTTAATCAGTTGTAGAATATCTCTCCTTTTGTACTTTCAGATGATAGAAGATAAGCTTGGCTAGATTTGAAACGTTGGCTTTAGCAATGAAGCAGTTGATAAGAAAGTTTTTTTTTCTTTCAATTTGAAAGCATTACATACAGTATTGAGTTTGAGGATCGAACACTAAGTGTAGAAACCATTTTAATATCGTGCTGCTTTGAGATAATCATATATTGTCTTTTATCTCTGATAGCATGCTGAATTCTCTCATCATAGTGCCTTTGACGATTTACTTTGGGATATGAACATCAAATAAGCTCTTTACGTGATCGAAGACAATTTCGACATGTTGGCAAGATCATTACTCTCAAATATTTTCAAAGGAAGAGAAACATCTATTTCATCAGACCTATTGATATCATTAGTCTTACAATCATCATTCTTTACTGAATTTATAATCATTTGCTAAAGAGTAAGATGTTCGTTCGCGAATGTTGTCAAAGTCTAATAAAAAATAGTGTTTGTGTGTGTGTGTGTTCAGTAATGCTTCAATTCAAGTTGTTGCAGACTTTTTAACGATAATGACTACAAACATGTCCTATAGTTGAATAAGGTTTTTCACCCAATTAACTCTAAATATATATTATATGACAAAACTAGCTTTAGGGTAGAGACAAAAACATGTGGTATCTCTAGTTCTTACCCTGATTACAAGTTTTAGATGATTTTGGAAGAGTAGTTGCTGTAAGTTATGTACGCTGATTCACTTATTTGCGCTATACTATTACTGAGATTTAATCCATTTTTGACCTATATTTGATCCTATAAACACGATAAATTTCATCGCTCAAAGAAAACATCATTCCCAACTAAAGATAAATTGCCTTAGGTTAAGGTTTATTATGACAACAAACAAAGCTTATTATACACTTTGTTTCCTAAGCAATCTTTTTCTTTGTATATCGTCAAAACAGAAAAAGTGGCCTATCTATGTAGCACAAATAGCTACCAATAGATATTTGATAGACCTTGTCTGCATGCCTTACACAGATGTGCAGAGGAGAAAGAAACAGAAAAGACGAATACTTTATTCCTCTCAAATAAAGAGATCACTCATAATTATTTATCTTTGTTTTGATTGATATCATTGTCCTTTTGTCTTTTCAAATATATCAGCTCCAATTGACTGATTACTGTAAAGAATCAAAACATAGCTATCATAAAGATCGGCAAGCTAGGCCAGATATTCAAACAGGATTACTCGAGGAAGAAATACTTTTTTTTTCTTGGTAAAATGTATTCAATACAAAGACTCAACTACTGAATTAAAATTTTCTAGAGTAGCAACTGATCCAATGATTATTACATTAGTCTAAATTGTCCCTACGTTATGCAGATAAACTTACCTCAAATCACTACTCCCTAAAACATACGCAATCTTGTAGCTCAATCACTCAACGAACTACTGGTAAACATCCTTTAGTGAAGATAAAGCAAAAGGCTTCGAATTTCTTTATAAAGCTATTTAGCATTGCCAAGTTCTGGCAATTTATCGATACATTAAAATCAAAGTGCTTTTCAAGTATTTTTCCGGCAAACATGTCTGTTCTGAACAGCATATAGTATTTCTCCTGTGTACTTCTTATCGTTTCGTCAGTAACACTATCTTGCTCAAGTAATTCCTGGGCAGCGGCATCTGCAGACTTGCGAGGCACATGCCCTTGGTAAACTTATTTCTAGTCATAATATACTTTGAATTGGTTGACAACTTGCTAGCACTAATGAATGCAGGCTTAGAAAGATGTCAAGACAAAAGATCTAAATTGCATAATCACAATAATACCACTAGATTACTATTCAAAGCTGAAGGCTAGGTTGTCGCCAATATACTCGAAGTAGACTTTCTCTTTTGAAAAGCTAAAGAGAGGCAATTTTGTTCCTTTTCATCAAAAAATCGTTCTTTAATAGAACTGCCAAATCGATGAAAACTGGCAGCCATCAGCCACTCAAGAATAATGCAGCGCCCGATTGGCTTATGTTATGTATATTTTTGAAATGATTACTTTTTGCTCCCTTAGAAAACTTGACAAGCTGTACTTAGTTTGGACTCTTACAATAAGATTGAAGTACCTTATCCTCTTTCTGAACAAGAAAGCGGCATGAAGAAAACGACGGACAAATGGTTGAATTCATTTTGCTATCTACAGAAAAAGGAAAAGTAATAACCTAATCTGGCGCTGCTTCCAATAGAATTCTTTACACTCGTATCTATGAGATGCAGATAACATACAAATCACAGATACAGACCTCGTATTTCAGCACGCTCTTCGGCTTCCTCCACCCTTTTTTTTAGATAAAGAAGAATGAAACTCTACTGCATATTGTATCATAAGAAGTTTGGTTATGTTTATTTCTTATCTTTATAGATCGTAATCATCATCTGAATCATCATATTGTCTACGGTTGTACTAAGATAAAAGAGAAGAGGGCAGATTTGTTTAGTAATCGTGCAAGACATTCAAAGTCAAACACAGGCTTACCACAATACGTGTTTGATTTGAGCTGGAGTCTTGTTGACTAATTTGACCCAGAAGGTCAATTAGTTGCTTTTCAGTTACTTTAGCTCTTAGTTGGTTAGATTGAGCCATTCTAATTAAAAGATCCTCAACAGCACGAGCCTTGTCAGCTTTAACCATTTGTATACGTCCTACTGTAAAGAAAGCCTTCATGAGTCTTTTTTCAGTTTCATAGTATCAATCCATACATCTTTCGCGAGCTGAATTGTCCAAAATTTGGTATAACTATAAAAACTCATGTTTAAGTTAGGGCTGTCTTTTCTCTCTCTCTCTCTCCCTCTTTTTTTTTACCATGTTACGACGCATTTCTTCCATTTGTCTATTGTTAAACAGATGAGTTAGATCTTGGTTCATCAAGTCGAAAACTTGCTGTTCCTTTTTACCCTTTCTTTTCAGCATCTTCACTTGAGCTGCCACCAGCAGAACTACCTAATCCAGGAGCACCACCAAATCCAGCACTCTACATTCATACAAGAGTTTTAGAAAGCAAGATCTGAGCGCTTCTTTCTGTTTGTTTACCTGAGGTGAGCCGCCTCTAGCTTGTAATTCTGCTAGACGTCTTGCTCTGATAGCTTGAAGTTCGTCGTCTTCCATAGTGAGGTAAAGAAAAAAAAAGTGTCGTATATCTCTGAAGAGACAGTCGAGAAAAAAAATAAGCTGGGTTGCGGTCTGAGAAAAATCCAATCGAATTTCGCGTCAGATTGCTCATATAGCATGCTTCATTTCATGCTAATTGACTAGAGCCAAATAAACTAAACCAATGCAGTGGTTGAATGTAACACTCTAGTCAAATCTGGTAACAAGCGTATCCCATAAATAGACCTTGTGAATCAAACAATACCATCTTGGTAAAAATGCGTTTATCAACTATTTTGTCTCTCTCCCCCCGAAGTGACTCATAAGCGCAAGCTCAGCAATCAACAATGATAACATTATGTGAATTTCGGGCATATAGGCCGAGAATAAAAATACATATAAGCCAGATAGATTGCAGTTGTTGTCGCCTTTCATTTTTCTTTACTCTTGTATTGTGTCTGCATTCATAACGATGGTTCTTGCTATGACTACGCCGACCATCATTGCTTTGAAAGGCAGTCAAGATATAGCGTCTGATGGTCGCATCATTGAAATCGATGGTCATGCTGACTTGAACAAAGTGAAAATGCTAGCAAAAGAAAAACTAGGAATATCGGTTTCTCTTGAACAAATCCTGCTCCAAGCAACAGATGGTACTGAATTGAACGAGGTGGAAAAACTGAAGGCCCAAAAAGTGATTTATGTTGATCTGAAGGAATCAATCAAAGAAGTATTTCGAGCTCCCAATCGGTTGCCAATGATAGGAAATCTTTATGATGTGTTGCCAGATGTGTAAGTATACTGGTATAGAAATGCTGATTTGTATTTACACCTTTAATTTTTTTTGTAGTTCTAAATCAATTCATCGCTATCTTGAAACCTATGGCAGTGTAGTTAGCATAAACATGTGTGGTACAGAGGCGGTAACCACAAATGATCCAGACGTCATAGAGGTGTTTGTAAAAGAGTCTGAATTCTTTACAAAAAAGATTGATACTGTACTCAAGGAGATAAAAGATTTCAGTGGAGATGGTCTATTTACTTCTGATACCGATACCATTGAATGGAAGTTGGCTCACAAGCTCTTGATGCCTGCATTCAGTCCACGAGCAATCAAGGTAGATTTAAATCTACTGAAAGAAGATAGCAGGCTGATATGATCTATCATAACATGTTTCATAGGCGTACCAACCAAAGATGGGAGAAGTTGTGCTTGAGACAATTAGGGTGCTGGAACAGTATGATCCCGCTGACAAAGTGGAAATACTTACTTGGTGTACAAACCTTTCGTTTGAACTTATTGCGCGTGTAGGATTTGGATACTCGTTTGATCTGATGCATCTCGACAAGCCTCCACATCCATTTATCAAGGCTATAGCACGCAATTTAGAACAGTCTTTTTACAGATTCATGACACCACATTTTATTCGTAAACTACCCCTGAGAAGTAATTATGCCTGGCAAGACGGTATTAATCTGATGCATTCAACTGTTGATGAAATAATCAAAGAGAGAAGGTCATCAAATAACACCACTAATGAATCTAGCGATTTGCTAGACTATATGCTTAACGCAAGTGACGAAAACAATTTGAGTCTGTCTGACGAAAACATACGTTACCAGGCTATCACCTTCCTTATAGCTGGGCATGATACAACCGCTAATACAATTGCATGGGCACTCTATGAACTTAGTCAAAATCCTGATGTAGAAGCCAAAGTTATGCAAGAACTTGTAGATGTGGGCATCAAACCAAACACTCTACCAACAGCCAAGCAAGTGAGCAGCCTTAAGTATCTTGATAAAACAATCAGGGAAACTCTTCGTCTTCATCCGCCTTTGAGAGAGTTTACTAAATATTGCAAGAAGGATTGTATCATTCCTGGAGGTTACAAGATCAAAGCAGATTCATACATAATTGCCAGCGTCATTAGTTTGCATATCAATCCAAAAGTTCATCCCAATCCTCTCAAGTTTGATCCTGAACGATTTTCTCCAGAAGAGGAGCAAAAGCGCTCACGTTTCAGTTGGCTGCCATTTAGTACTGGCCCTCGTGGATGTATTGGTATGGCTTTTGCTCTACAGGAGCTCAAGACAGCATTGAGTATGCTTTTGTGTCACTTCAAGTTCCATTATGGTAAGAAGATAACTCAGAAGAAGGAATTTTCCTCTATGCTATATGCTAATCTTTGATTATAGATGGTCCACCAGTTGTTTATGATTACAAGCAGCCTACAACAAAGCCCTCTAAATTCTTTGTCAATATACTTCCTCGGGATAACCTACCAAAGGCTCAAGCAGGTATTGCAGAAAAAATCTCATCAACAGATAATCAAAAGGTAGCCGGCATATCTGCCCTTACAACTCAAGCTGTCAATTCAAACATGGAAGGGTTGCCTAAGGTTACGTTTCTTTACGGAACTCAAACAGGTGTATCACAAGATTACGCTTATCAGCTCTCTTCTCAAGCAAGAAGTTTTGGATTCAAAGACATCAATTACTGTTCAATGAACGAATGGGGCGCAATCCGTACAAGCGGATCTGAACGAACTGAGAACGAATTGGTAGTCATTTGTACAGCTACATATAATGGTTTCCCACCTGATTCTGCTGAACACTTTGATCGATGGTTAGATCTACAGATTAAAGAAAACAAGAGCAGCTTGCTACATGGGATTGGGTACACAGTTTTTGGCGTTGGTAACAAGAACTGGAGAACGTATCAATCTTTCCCTATCAAAGTTGATAGTAGCTTGAACCTTCTTGGAGCAGAAAGATGGTTTCCTCTTGGAAGTGGTGACGTGGATGGAGATTCTGATGCAGACTTCAGTGAATGGTCTGTTTACTTCTGGGCTACTCTCTTAAGTAAATATGGTATTACAGCTTCCGTTGACAGACCTGTGGTACCGTTTGCAACATCTTCCGAAAAGGAGAAGCAAGTTGGTGTGCACAACATCTCTTCGTCAGACATCTCTAAATGGAACATGGCTAAGAAGAATACAAATGGTCAACGAGATGCTTGCATTCTTGTCAACAGGGAACTTCTAAAGAACACAAACGATCATTCTACTCGTCATATAGAAATTGATGTATCTCACCTGGAGCCTATAGGTGAAAACCATATTTACGAACCTGGAGATCACATAGAAGTTTATCCGGAGAACAGCATGGAAGAAGTTGAACAGCTTGCCTTAGGATTTGGGCTTGAGTTGGATGCTGCATTCGAAATTGATCGTGATACAATCGAAGGATTCTCGCCTCGTGCTTTAGCCAGAGTAATTCAAGGGCCTTGCACTGTACGCAATGCACTCCAGTATTATGCTGATATACTTTCACCACCCTCTCGTATGATGCTGAGCTATTTCGCTATTCAGTTGAGACAGGTATCGCCAAAAATAGCAGCTGTTTTTGAAGGACTAGTCATGCCTGATAATAACTATCAAGACCATTATCCTGATTTCATTCAAAAACATCGTACTCTTCTTGATCTTCAAAAAGCGTTTCCTCAAGTCAAACATATCAGCATTGGGCAGTTTTTAGCTGCTGTCAACGTTATTCAACCGCGTCGATATTCCATTGCTTCTTCTCCACTAGCTCATCCCAAAACTGCACATATATCTGTGGCAGTAGTAGATGACTTCATCAACGGAAGACACTATCCTGGCCTGACCTCATCTTTCTTGAAACGCTCCGAAGTTGGCTTTCAACTTAGAGTAAATCTCAAGTCTTCTAAGAATACATTTTGTATGCCAAAAGATTTGAAGAAACCTCTCGTAATGGTAGCTTCTGGCACCGGTATTGCACCCTTCCGTGGGTTTCTTCAACACAGAGATATGGAAAAAAAGTCTGGTAAGCAAGTAGCTCCTTGTCTCTTGTTCTTTGGCTGTCGACATCCAGATAAAGACTATCTGTACAAGGAAGATATACAGCAATTTGTTGACTCAAAAGTACTTGTCAATAACTATATTGCTTTTTCCCGCAAAATACCTTCTACTCCTAAGAAATACGTGCAGCATGAATTGTTGGCTCATGCAGCTGAAGTATGGGATTTCATGTCCAATGGCGCGTTGTACGTTTGTGGAAACACTACTATGACTCGAGATGTAAGAACTACCTTTCAGACGATAATCGAAAATGTTGGTATTGTTAAAAGCAACGAAGATGCAGAGGCCTATATCAAAAATCTGGAACTTCAGAAGGCATACATGGTCGACGTTTGGGGAACCAGTTAGTATGTATTCTTCGGCTAAAGGAAATAATATAATGCCATGTTTTTTGTTCAAAAAAAACGCAATAAAATAGTTATAGCAATGTTTGAGAAGAGATTATATGCAAAAATCAACACCAAAAAGTATATGGAGACAAGAAGTGATTTATTTTGAATGAGTGAAACAAGGATTTATGTCTTCATGAAAAACATGAGCTGTTTAAGATCAAATAATATACAGATGTTTGGATGTGAGAAACTCGAAAATACAGAGTAGTTATGACAAGGTAAGAAAAGGAAGCACTAAATCAATCAGTCAATCAAGGAATAGTTTGGGCAACAGGGGAGCAAAGGCTATGATTATGTTTTAGCAATAAAACTACCGAATCTACTAAAATGCCTATTTCAATGATCTACATGAATTAATAAGATGCTCTTAGTCACCGTTTGAGAGATGTCTTAGCTTTTGCTTTTTCTGTTTGATATAGTAGATCAACAGAAAACTTACAGCGCAATCGATTGTTATTATATATGCGTGGAATTTAAACTGTCTGTTCGAAACTACATGTCCTCATATCTTATGATTCATGAACAACTTTTGATAGTACTATCAATCTCTTGATCAGCTTTTGTTATCCTCAATTAGTGTTATTGATTGGGTTTTTCAAAATATATTTGTTTACTAGAGTCCAAGGAAGCCAAACTTCTTATGTTAACTAAACATTACGTGTTTCTGAACTTTGTTGGTATTCTTGTTGTCAAAAACTACACACCTTTCCATAAATTCATGCACCTAAACTTATTTTAATACACTATATGATGTTGCAAATATTCTCCAACGCTTATATTTTATGAAGCCTGTGAGTAATCATTGTGTTCTTCTCTAAGCTTTAAGCAAATCACGCTTTATAAGCTTTGCATCGATAACAAGAACGAGAATTATTTTAATTGAGTATAGCATTTTCTCATATTACAAATACAGTCGTTCCAACGCCGAAAGCGAAAATTTGATTGTTGATGTTTATGAGCATTGTTGCGATTTTAGATGTCACCAATGACAAACTTTGTTTAATTCTACATCTTTGTGGCCAAAAATCGAAAGCATTTTATTCCTATAGAACAAGTTATTTATTCCAACCTAATGAATCAAATTCAAAAAGCACTTGTAAGTTTTCAATCTTACCGGGCTGTTGTATTACTGAGGCATTTCTACTGAGAATAAACTGTTGTATTCACATGTCTATTACAGCATATAACTAGATAGTCTTGATCTAATACATACTGCTTATAGTCATATTCCTTACAACTTGACAGTCGGTACTTAAACTGCATCTACAACTGACTTCAGATAAATCACGCGTAGCTTCAATCTTCATTATTATGTCGATACTTTAGTATATGACACGTGCAATAGCTTTATTCAGGCAGAAAGTGCACTTAGACATAGCTGTGGCTCAGTACTTGACTTATAGTCTATTGAGTTGACTTAATATGAGATTGATTTATTCATACAACGCTTGTCGCTCTTAAGACTCTTGATCCACTTTACAGTCTGTCATTGGCTCAAGATGGATCAGAGTTAGCATAGTAACTTCACTGTAATTCATCCAGCCCATCTCCTATTAATTAGACACACACGTTTGATAATAAAGAACTTCCTCTTTCTTTTCGCTCTTCCAGGATTATATAGATTCTGGTTGTACTTTTCTTGCTCATATAGATTTTAGTTTATTGTATTTTCGTGTCTGATACAACATAAACAAATGAAAAAGGCACGCCATCCCAATTTTTCCCTTTATGCGTTTGATCCTGTTGTCTGTTTCAAATCTGATGATATGTATCTTATCTTACTGAACGGAAAGTATTGTATTGCAGCAGAATAATAGGATTGTCTCTGTTGAAACATTTTTAACTTTAAATAATTGCCTCTGTCTCATCAGATTTTTAAACATAAAGAGTTCAGGCACTATAGGTTAAATTTTGAAAAATAGGAAGCCTTTTGGTATAAATTGCCTTTTCTTCGCCATCAGATTAAGATCTTCGAAACTGCCCTTTCAATTGACCAGTAGTGTGATGTTTTTTGTTTTTTTGTCTTTCAGGAAAATAATAGAAACCTTCTGATACGGAAAGAATCTGAATGGTCATTGAATTGCTTGGTTAATCCAGGCAATTCAATATATAAAGCTGAGATGTTTAAAAAATTGAAATTACACAAATAAAAAAGAATCAAGTATGGATGTTGATGAATAACGAAACAGACCAAATCGATTACGAAGGAAAAAGAGATGACAAAAAAAGAGTCTATTCAGTTACAATGAAAAATGGAGTAATGCTCAGGATTGCTTTCAGTAAAACCTTTATAGCTAATGCCCCAAATGTTTTTTCTTTGGGTAAAACACTAGCAGTTTGAAATAATTACACTCATAAACTTGAAATTGATATGACTTCTTCTTTCGCTTTCCTCTTGTCCAAGTTATACCCTGGCTTTGCAAGACAAAATTGTACAACTACTACCAAAAGCATTAGCTATAATTTACTATTTTATTTCACCGCTTCATTTGATGTTGGTGCTCCTTCGAAATAAACGCACTGTGTAATATTTTTCCAAGTTGATTACAGTAAAAAACAGTCACCGAGTTTCTAATTGTAAATGTTTGAAAAACTGCAGCTGATTTTTTTGCTCTTCTAAAAATTAGTTTTCCCCCTTTTTTCTAATAGTGAGTACTATAGCTTTGGACTTTTAGTTTATTATACTGCTTTTTGATCATTAAGACTTTGACAGATATTTTAAAAACTAAAAATATGAGCGATTCACCAGCTGTTTTCTGCGCAGCATGTAACGAACCGGGTCATTCTCGCAGAACATACCGATTTTGTCGAATGAACCCACGCAACCAAGTAGATGAAGATGTTCAAATGGAAGAGGTTCAACAAGAACAAACTCAGAACGATGTGGTTGTTTGTTCTGCATGCAATGAGCCTGGACACTCTCGCCGAACCTTTGCTGGATGCAGAATGAATCCACGTTTTCAAGATATGGAAGTCGATGGGCAACCTTCTGCTGTCGAAGTTTGTGCCAACTGCGGAATGGAAGGTCATTTAAGACGAACCAGCAGACTCTGTCCTCTCAACACTCAAAACACTAGAAATGTTGCAAGAGATTTAAGTGCTGTACCTTCTATGAGATTTGATTGTGGTTCAATGAGTTGTATTTGCGATCGTTGTGGTGCTTTGATGTGGATTAGGGAAAGGGCTTCTGGCAGTAGCAAAATTCATCCTGTGTTTCAATTGTGTTGTTGTAAGGGTGAGTCAATTTTAAGTCCTTTGCAACCTACACCACCAGAAATTGCAGATCTTCTCAAGGGAAGCAATAGTACTTCCAAAGAGTTTCGAAGTAATATTAGAATGTACAACAGCTCTTTGAGTTTCACTTCTTTTGGTGTAAACCTTGATTTGAACTTAGCTAATAGTCGAACTGGCTCTTACACCTTTCGAATTCAAGGCAGTCCATATCATTTGATCGGATCTGCTATTCCCTCTGATAATTCGAGCCCTAAGTTTGCACAGATCTACATTTTTGACACTGAGCATGAATTGGAAAATCGACATGCGATTGCACAAAATGTAGACCGTTCAACTCTATTAGCAATTCAGAATATGATGCATCGAGTTAACCCTTTTGTTGCTATCTTTAAAAACATGACACAGATTGCTGCTGAACAGCAAAGTAACAATGATACTCTTGGTCAAAACGAAGGCATATCATCATTGGAAAATGTGAAGTTAGTCTTTAGAGCTGAAGGCGTACCAGATCGTAGACGCTATAATAGACCTACAAATGGTTCTCAAATTGCAGCCATAATTGTTGGCGGTGACAACGATGATAATGCTGCAAATACTTCTCGAGATATAGTCATTCAATACCAAGATAGTTCTATTGTAAGAGTCAATGAGTCAAATCAGTTTTACGATCCTTTGCATTACGTTCTTTTGTTTCCCTTTGGAGAACCTGGATGGAGTATCACTACTTTAAGCAATTCATCCAACGAAAAAATGACGATCATGCAGTTCTATAGCTTTAGACTCATGTACAGACCTTCTGATGGCCACTTATTACATCTTTTCGGCAACTTATTTCACCAGTACATTGTCGATATGTATACAAAAATGGAGCAAAACAGACTCTTATACATTCGCCACAATCAAAAAAGTTTAAGATGTGAGCTGTATCAAGGTCTACAAGACGCTGTCAATCTGAATGATGGTTTGCAACCAGCCAATCAACAAGAAAGGGAACGATTAGGTAAAAAGGTAATTTTACCATCAAGCTTTATTGGCGGACCTCGGCATATGGCACAATTGTATCAAGATGCATTGAGTATTGTCAGACGCTTTGGAAAGCCTGATTTTTTCGTCACCTTTACCTGCAACCCTCAATGGCCTGAAATCCAAAGAGAACTTTTGTTTGGTCAAAAAGCATCTGATCGACCCGATCTTTGTAGCCGAGTCTTCAACATTAAGCTTCGTGAATTACTTGATGATCTCACCAAAAAGAATGTCTTGGGAAAAGCTGTTGGATTTGTCTACACTATTGAATTTCAAAAACGTGGACTTCCTCATGCTCACATTCTGTTAATCGTTGATTCCTCGGATAAGCCTTTAAATGCAGAAGAGTATGATAGTGTCGTATCAGCTGAGATACCAGATCCAGTTCGTTTCCCTTTGGCCCACCAAACAGTGATAAAACACATGATTCATGGACCATGTGGAATAATCAACACACAGGCTGTTTGTATGGATATTGCGCATGGGTGTTCCAAAAAGCATCCCAAAGCCTTTTCCAATGAGACAACTGCTAACATTAACGGTGGCTATCCTGTATATAGAAGGAGAAACAATGGCATCACAGTCCCAAAGACTATAAACAGACATACATATAACATTGACAATCGTTGGGTTGTACCTCACAACCTTTACCTTGCTACGAAATATGATGCTCATATAAATGTTGAAATATGTTCATCAATCAACAGCGTTAAATATGTGTACAAGTATGTCTACAAAGGCCATGATCGAGCCTCATTGTCTGTTGAGCAAAATGATGAAGTCCGCTCTTTCATCGATGCCAGATATGTCTCTGCTCCTGAAGCTTGCTGGAGACTATTCTCCTTTCCAATGCACAAGGAATTCCCTGCACACCAAAGACTGGCTATCCATCTTGAAGGGGAGGAGTCTGTGTACTTCAACGAAGATGATGACATCAACGCTGTACTAATGCAAGCCTCTGAACAAGATACAACTTTGACCAGTTGGTTTAAAACAAACCAAAACGATCCCGAAGCAAGGTCTATTTTTTACCCCAACTTCCCTGAGCAGTATGTCTGGCACACATCTGTAAAGCCAAGAAAATGGGCAAAAAGACAACGTGGTTTTGGTGCAACTATTGGTAGAGTTTATTCTGTATCTCCCAAAAGATCAGAACTCTATCATCTTCGTATGCTGCTGTACCATGTTGCTGCGGCCACCTCTTTTGCTCACTTAAGAACAGTTAATGGCATATGCCATCCAACGTTTCAAGCTGCTGCTAGAGCTCTAGGTCTGCTTGCATCAGACAACCAATGGAAGCAATGTTTAGATGAAGCTGCTCATACGCAGACACCTGTATCTCTTCGCAAGCTTTTTTGCATTGTCTTGGTGTTCTGTGATCCTGCTGATCCATACCAGCTTTGGTTAGATTTTAAAGACAAGCTCTCGGAAGACTATCTTTATCAACTACAGAATGACTCTTCATTCGATCCAGTGCTAAATGATATCAATGATACATCTTTTGACCGTGCACTTTTAGATATTGAAAGTATCTTAACAAGTCATCATGGCTCAAGCTTACGATCATATGGGCAATTTCAATTACCTATTCCTTATCCTAGCTATTCTGCTCCTAATAGTCTGATCCAAGAACAACTTCGATTGAATACTATTGCAAGACAGACAACCTATCTTGAAGATGTAACAAATTTCAATTCTGATCAACTTGAGATTTATCAAGCAATTATGCAATGCGTTGAAAGAGATGGCTGTAACTCAACTGAGTTTCCTAGACTTTTTTTTGTTGATGGACCTGGAGGTACGGGCAAAACCTACCTTTTTAACACACTCTTGAAAGCAGTACGATCTGGTCATGATGGATTTGCTTTGGCTGTTGCATCCAGTGGCACAGCTGCATTACTGATGGCAGGTGGCAGGACAGCTCATTCCATGTTCAAAATACCTCTGGAAACTTCCTCTACTACAATGTGTGGAATCACACCATCCTCTATGCAAGCTCAATTATTGAGGAAGACCAAAGTAATCATTTGGGATGAGTCTTCAATGATCAACAAGTCTACTCTTGAAACAGTCGATCGAACATTCAAAGATATTTTTGGTACTCAAAATAAGGTGCTTGAATCAGTACCATTTGGTGGCAGATTGATGGTTTTTGGTGGCGACTTTCGTCAAGTACTCCCTGTGATTCCTAAAGGCAGTAGATCAGACGTTGTCAATGCATGCATCAACCGATCTTTTCTCTGGCCTTCCTTTACGGTCAAAAAGCTTCAAATCAATATGCGTGTTCAGCAAGCTCAAAATAGCAACAATCCATCATTGTCTCTTGAACTTGAGCAATTTGCTAATATGCTTTTGAATATTGGTAATGGCTCAGCAGAAACTCTTCGAGTACAAGTTTATCCAAACTTCTTTCCCACAGATACTGACTTTGTCAAACTGCTGGATTCCATGCTCATACCTGGAGATAATCTTCTGAATCTTCTTTCTGCTATATATCCAGAGCTATTTAACCCGGACTTTAGGATTGGAAATGATACATCATATTTGATTAGCTCTGCTATATTAACGCCTATCAATGTGCATGTTGCTGAAATCAATCGTTTATTGATTGAAAAACTTCCAGGTGAACAAGTTATTTACTATAGTGCTGATGAGACCTTGGATCTTCAACAATCACTAGAACATCCTATGGAAGTTCTCAATGTAATTGAATCTGGTGCGTTGCCTCCTCATGTACTCACTCTAAAAGTCGGAGCACCTATCATGCTTCTAAGAAACCTTGATGCTCTGAATGGCTTATGTAATGGTACAAGACTCATTGTCAAGTCATTAATGCGAAACTTAATTGAAGCTACAATCGAAACAGGCGCATTTGCTGGATCAGTTGTATGCATTCCAAAGATAAAGCTCTTTTCTGCTGAAACTGATGCTATGCAATTTCAGCGAATTCAATTTCCAATCAGACTTGCTTTTGCCATGACAATTAACAAAGCTCAAGGGCAAACTCTCGATCGGGCTGGATTGTATCTACCAAAACCTGTTTTTAGCCATGGCCAGTTGTATGTTGCTCTTTCACGAGTAAGACAAAAAGAATCTATCAAAATTCTCATTGGCAAATCAAGCTCCATTCCAGCACAATATGCTAAAAACCATACAAGAAATGTCGTATACAAAGAAGTTTTCACTTAATATTTTTACTTTCTATAGACTTATTATCCTTATTATTCCTATACATAACAATAAAACTACTTTTTGAAAAATTACTTATATCTGATCCTAATCAAACCCATCTCATTAAGCTTTGATCCATCTATTCGGATAAGCTTGATTCTTTCTCACTGCCCCGGGACACATGTTTTTTTTACCGAAGCGACGGTTTAAAATACACGAAGCGCAGCGAAGGGGCTATTTTATACCATAGCGAAGGTCTAAAAAAAATATGGGTGGGGCCCCCACATTGAACTTCTCATCGGATTAGTTGGCCTGCGGCGGCACGAGCATCTTACAAAGCGCAGCGTACCGTACCATAATGAAGGTCAATAAAATTAACCAGAGCGCAGCGTAGGTGCTAATTTTATTACCGCAATGGAGGTGCGGTTTGTAATATGCTCGTATCTTTTGAAAAAGAGAAGAAAAGCAAGCTAAAAGCTTTAGTTTATTATTTTTTTTTCATCTTTTTCTGAGGTGACACATAGGCTTCTTCAGAACTGCAATAGGAGCTTTCAGGTGTTGGCTCATCATTTGCTAGAAATTTTTCAATTTCTTTGTGTTGTTGCTTTATTATTTCCTGTAGTTATTTAACTTTTTCTTAGCTACCCAAGCCGATTATACTTTATATTTTATACAGAGGAACATACCTTCAAGAACCAAAGTTCAGAAATTAGGCTTGAGATGCGGTGCACCATGCTCTTTGTGACATTGAGCTTTATCTTTTTTTCAAGTTGGAAGACATATGGACCAGTGGTAGGTCGAGAGAGCGAGTATATGTACATTGTATTTACTTTGGTGAGAAAGAAAAAAAAGGAACGTTAGAGATATTCGAATTAAATTATACATGCTATTGTTTACAATAACAATGAAAGCCGTAGAGTTTGAGGTATTTTCTTGATGTCAAGCTGACTTCCGCTTTCAAACTGATTAATGATTGATACATTTGCTTCAAGTTCTTGGCTATCTTCTTTTTGTCTTCAAAAAAATGAGTCGTGTTCACTTTCCAATTAGGACCAGATATTTCAATTAAGCCTACTTCAACATTGCTCTCTTCATCAATCAAGATACCATCAATTTTGGTAGGGCTTGTTGCTTTGCCTTCTGACAAAATCAAGATGTCATTTTCATCATTCTTCTTGCATTGCAAGGTCACTTCCGACCAATTGAACTTGAGCCATTGCTCTTTTTCTGTCATCAACAAAAAAATTGGACGAAGGAAGCAAAACAAATATGTCACCTCGTTGGTGCTTGTTTCATACAGTCTGATCTTCTCACCTTCCAATTTGCCACTATCATGTGAAGAAAGATTTGCGTTAATAGGCTTTTGACAGATTTCCTTGTATGCATGTTACACTTACAATATCTTTACAAACTTAGTAATCGTCTTGGCATCATAATACTCCTCGACTGTCACCTTCTTCTTCAACTCTTCCAGACGATGTTTTGCAGCTTTGTATCTTGATTTTAAGCTCTTGTCATCTTTGTCTTGTGCATCCTAGATTAATGCAAAATTACAAATGAGTACTACAAAACAAACAAACTCATGAAAACAATTTACGTCTTGAAGTAATAGGTCGCGTGCTAGACGTGCTACTCTTCGTGAAGGTTTGTATAAATGCTGGTGTTTTTCCTTCTCTGCTTGATAAAATGAGCCAAGAACTTCGTGGATGCCATCATCTTTATTAGTACTGGTGAAGTCAAGAATGTTGTAGTACAACAGACTGTATGCAAGCAAAAATATTTCAGATATATTAGTACCCATAACAATAATAAAAAGACTTATATGACTATTCTCACTCTTGCAGATGTAACTTATCAATGTAATTTGCTGTATGTCTCCAGACTTTTATCTTATCGACCAACATTAAAGGTGACATATATTTTGAGTTTTCTGCAAACAAATCCTATAGGGTTAAATTCAAGTTAGATTCTCTATAGAAAAAATAAGGATAAGGGCGTACTTACGTCTTCTTTAGTACTTTTGGCAGCATATGATTTAGCTTCTTTTACGAATTTGCTGTGTTCGGCCTGGCTGATTGCTTTGAATGAACCAAACTAACAACATAAAAAAATACATATTTTTGGATATTAATGCTTATTTTATTCGCAGTATATAATAAAAAGCAACTTACTCTTTCAACTGCATTGCTCAAGTCCACCCAGTCAACGCTATTTTTGTTGTTCTTGAAGCACTAGTGTGTAATAAGTATTTGTGTTTTTTAGATATTGAGTACACGCTTACCTTTTCGAGCTTTTTTGAGCATGCATTAAAAGTTTCTGATATATACTTTCTAATTTCTTTTGGACTAGATAAGCCGCGGTTGAAACAGATAAGTATGACCTGATCTTTCTTTTCAATTAGAAAATTGCTCAGAACGACAGCCTCATTATCTTCTGAATAGGTCTCAAGGAGTTCAAACATGACAAAACAAGTGAAAAGAAAAACAAATGATGAGCATGACATTTTTTTTGTGTAGAATTATTTGTTTTATTAAGTAAATAATTGATTATAAGTCACACTTCAAAAAGAGAAATATGATCATTTTAATTTGTTTGTCTTGGAAATAACAAGAGCGAGTGAAAAAGGGATGTCTTGACGAATGAAAGCCCAATGAGCGCACCAAATAGCTCTTACTGTTGCAGCGCATAGACTTAAAAACTGAGTAGCGGGAACAAATGGTGGAACGGTAAAAGACCAAAGAGCAGAGACAATATGATGGGGCTGGAAAGCCATGTACGGGATTTGAGTTTGTAGTACAAGAGACCAAATAACCCATTTTACCGGACATTCGACCAGCAAATGTTTTCGGTTCTCGATAGAAGCATCGCAAAAGGAGCAGGAAGGAGAAACCTCAGCCAAAAATAAGGAGATAGACTCATGGCAATGGATTTTGTTATTGAGGATTCGATACCACATAGACCGACATTCAGGAGCTAAGGGTAAGGACCAAAATAGATGCCAGGTACTGGAGGGGATGTCAGATGGTACAATTTGAAGGGAATTCTCTCGCAGAGCCTCACGAAAGGAACAATTGGAGAGGTCATCCCAAAAGGTTGACCTATATGTTAGCGCCGCTATTGGACGAACATCTACATCAAGAGTCAACTCGGCAGGATGAAAAATCTCAGTAAGAAGGCGGGGATGTAGAAACAGGATAGGAGAAAGTGGATATATCCTTAGCTGTTTACAGAGACGAGGGTACAGTGGCTGGTCCGGTGGATGAAGGGGACGAAAGCAGCCACGGGATGCATCTATGGTGAAATAATGCTTCAATAGTAGTGGAGCAGGTCTGGATGCAAGAATCCAATGACCTTCAGGGATTTCAACAAAGCAGTCTGCAAGTGGAATCTCCAGCAATGTAGTGAGGTTGCAATCATCAGATATTGTACGAGACACGCTTGCCAAGTATTTTTGCAAAAAGAAAAACAAGGCATGAACGAAGTGACCATGATCCAAACCGCAAGATTTACGGAGTCGAGGAAAGAAAAAGGACAAGACAGGATAAGAGGTGTGTAGGAAGAAGCGCTGAATGTGATCAATTAAATAGCAATGAACGACGGAATCAAACGATGGCCGAAAGAGTTCTTTAATCCAACGTACATAAAGACCTGCTTGCTGAGCCAAAGGGTCCAGAAGACCTACACCTCCATCGTCTAAACGCTGGCATAGAAGATCATATCGAAAGATCGGTTTAACACCATGGTTTACAAATCGACTGATAATGCTTCTAATCCTCTTAAAGAATGACTGCGGGAATGAGGTCACTCGAAGAACGTGCCACAATGCAAACAGAAAGACAGAATTGGCAACCGTTGCGCGGCCACGTATCGAGAGATTCCTGTATCTGAATTGGTCACACTTAGCCTGTAGTGAATTTAAGAGCTGAAGCTCTACCAGTTTTCGCTGTGACAAGGAGCTAATGAGAAGAAAACCAAGGTAGCGCAATGCTATAGTGGAGGTTCTGTCATGCCAGCTGTGAATATTAGAGGAGCGTAAAAGAGACTGCCAATAAGGTGATGGACGACCACCCAGAGATACCGCTTCAGTCTTATGCATATTGACTTTGGCATTGGACAGTTGACCATACCGAGCAAGATGTTGCTGGAGCAAATGGAAATCGTTATTGTCAGAAAGAAAGACACATACATCATCTGCGTAAGCTAGAATTTTTAAAGGCTCGAGAGAGGACGACGAGGAGGAAGAGGAAGTCTGATCAAAGACAAAGCCTCGAAAGGATGGATCTTGAAGAACGTGTCGGAGGAAGGGCTCAAGAGCAAAGTTGAAAAGAAGAGGAGATAGTGGATCGCCCTGTCGAAGGCCCCGAAGCTGAGTGGCCTCGTTGGAGAAATAACCATTGACGCTCACACGGACTCTGTTACCAAAGAAAAGGTTCATGAGACAGTCAACTAAAGGCCCTGGAAAGTTGAAACGAAGAAGGGTTCGACGAAGGTACAAAGGATGTACGCGATCGTATGTCTTTTCTTGGTCTAAAAGTAGGGCAACATCATCACGCTGAGTACGACGGGCATGTTCCATAACCATATTAACTAACAGACCGTTAGTTGCAATAAACCGGTCAGGCATAAAGCCAGTTTGGAAAGGAGTAATCAGAGCAGGGGCTACGTCTTTCATTCTAGCATTCAAAATAAGAGTAAAGATCTTTCCATCACAATTGATGAGAGATATCGGCCGCCAGTTCTGAAGCAAAGTCAGGTCTTCTTTCTTAGGTAGAAGGCGTACTCGAATGTCTCGCCAAGAGTCAGGAAACAAGCCACGCAATAGAGCATCGTTGTAGACTTGAACAACCAAATGCTGAAGGGGAGGAAAGTGATACAAGTGGTAAAGAAATGCATATCCAAAGCCATCTGAACCAGGGCTGCTTTGTTTGGTAATAACCTTCGCAGTAACAACAATAATACCGTCAATAGTTATAGGAGCCAGCAAAGATTCATGGTCCTCATCTCTGACACTAGGCAGCGATGCGATGTCACTAAGATAATCATCAAGGCCATTTGCATCAACCGAATCGTCTGTGTATAGCTGCTGGTAGAACTGATGGGCAGAGTGTAGCATCGTCTCCTTATCTGCACAAGGTTCATCTGTCGTATCATTGCGAAATGCTGAAATTCGTTCAGTTGCCTGTCTCTGTTGCACCATGGATTTTAGATATCGAACAGATGTTTCACCTTTTTCACGCCAACGCTGCCCAGCTTTTAAGGCCAAGCTCTCCGTTACCTCCTGCTGTAGAAGAGCAATCTCCTGCTCTAAAGGGCGCAATACAATGAGTCGATCCTCCGCCGAAGGACGTGTCCTAAGAAACTGATTTCGTCGCGATTGAAGATCACGCAAACGAGCTCGTCTACAATTTGCTCGATTGACAACAAAGTTCTTGGTAACTCGCTTAAGTGCTCTCTTAAGAAAGTCCCATTTGTCTTGGGGAGTATCACATTTAATTGTAGCATCATCCAGGATAGAAGGGATGGCATCTATCAATCGACGTTGGTAGTCCGGAATCCGAAGGAGCTTGGGATTGGCCCGCCACAATCCAGGCCCTGTAGGTGCTGTGGCCAACATTTTTTTTTTGTAGAAAGTGTATACTTTATTGAAATAAGGTTAATGAAAAAATTAGCCAGTCTTAATGTGCTGACTGCTTAAAAAGGTCTGATATGCAGCTTCGGGGCTCCAAAGCAGCTGATCAAAAATACAGCGATAGTGGTATTTCCACATGGCTGATACAGCTGTACCAAAAACTACCAAAGTGCTGACCGGAAGGAGTTCGCGAGCTTCAGTTTTGAAACTGGTGAGAGCTATCCATACCGAAAGCACAGTGGGAAATTGCGTATGGAGGTTTGCGAGCTGAAGTACCCGAGTCCAGTACTCCCACTTGACAGGGCATTCTACAAACATGTGCAGAGGTGTTTCTGGCGAGAGGCAGCAAAGCGGGCAAAGAGAGGAGCTAACCCACGGAATACCCCAGCGGTGCAATTTTGAGGCATTCGCCACACAGTCGTGAAGCAGGCGCCACCAGGGAGTAAAAGCGGCCGGCAGGAGGGGCAAGCGCCAAAACAATTTCCAACTAGCCATTGGAAGCAAAGAGGGCGCCAGCACACGAAAAGGGACTTTGACGGGGATAGTGCGCTTTTCTAGATCCCACCATCGTCGCAAGTTGCCCAAGGAGATGTCCAAAATTGAGACAGGGCCACCCTGTCCTATATCAATGGACCAGTTTGCCAAGTGAGGGAGATAGTCTCCCATGACTGGAATTGAGGAAGCAGAGGGTATCTCAGGGCTGGGAGAAGCCAGCCGGCAACGAAACGACACCGCCGAATGGAGGGCACAGGCAATCTTGTCTGATGAGTTGGTGAGGAATATAGCGTCAAATAGTTGTACTAGAGTGCGTCGAGACTGCCCATGACATTTTTTAGAACTCTAGAAATATTTCGCCAGTAATTGAAATTAAGCTTTATTTTCAGGATAATTGTGAAATCCTCTATTTCCTAATAACTTGAGGATTAGTGATCCAATTTGTGGCTAGCTTTTCTTACCCTCTAATATTATGAATATCTGCTAGTCTATAAAGATGTTATCTGTTATAACTTCCGCAATCGAAGCCACTTTCAACCTCGATAGCATTAGCACTGCTCTTGTTCCTTTTGAAATCAACAATGTCAAAAAATTCAACCAAACAATTAAAGTTGAATCTCCAGTCTGGGAAAAGTGCCTTGAGAGAATTGAAGAAGAATACACTGTTAAGTGGAGCACCTACAACAAGCAAAAAAGAAGAAGAAGAATTGAAGATTCTGATGTATCAGCTGGCCTAGCAAAAAAGGTTCTCGCTAAGCGTGTTATTTTTAGTCAGACATACGAGTGTCATCCTTCTGCCAAAGCTGACGAACGCTCAGTATAGAAGAAGTCGAAGAAGTGCGGTTGTCTTGCACCGTTGAATGTTGTTTGCTACACCAAGATGCCTTCATTTTACGTCTTCCAGCCTATCAACTTGCATGTCAATCACACCTCCGGTGACAGTTCGGAAGACTTGCGTACTTTGCCCCTTGGTTCCACTGTCTTGGATGAAATTAAGCAACAGTTGTTAAACTCGTCAAAGCTTCCTGGACAAGTCAGAATTGATCTTCTTCGCAAGTTGGATAACCAAGAATTAAGATTGTAAGGTCGAACAATTTTTTACCATGACATTTGGAATCAATTGCAAAAGGTAAACAATCTAAATTTCAATCTCATACTTTACCTTTTTCGTAACTGGATCAATAAGAAGCTTTACTTGTTTGACGATGATGACATGGTTTCCTTGCAAATTTGGTTAAATGAAATCCTTCCTTCTAAAGGATTTATGGTCTTTCAAAGCAATTTGGTCTCTCATTTACGGCTTTATTTCTCCTGGTCAGCAAGCTCTCATCAAGCAATCCCATACCTTTTGTATGGATGCCACTTATAGCATCACCAGAAGAGTCAACGATATATTGTACAGTATCATTGTGCGTGATAAATTGATTGATTGTAGGCATCCTGTTGCCTATATGATTACGAATGATTACACTCTTGGCCCGGTTACTCAATAGCTACAGTACCTGAAGAACAATGAGTTGATTATTGATCCTAAGCAAATTACGATTGATTGTAGTCGAGCCGAAACTACCGTTATAAAGAATGTTTTTCCTGGCTGTGAGTTTCAGTTTTGTCTATTTCATGTCTCTCAAGCATGGGGTAGACAACTGAGCCTCAAGGTAAAGTATGGCGAGACAGCTGCTGACAACCGTGTGTTGAGAGGAGACATGATGACCGAGTCGAAGTCGATGCTCTTTCAAGATGATGTAAATGCCTTCCATCAAAAGATTGAGGCATTTTTTGATGCTTATTCCGTTCTTAAAGAATGCCTTGACTACTTTGAGAAAGAAAGGTGTAGCGAAGAGAAGTTCAAGATTTGGAGTCGTGCCTACCATGCTCTTGAGTTTAGTCACATGCTCACCAATAACTACATCGAATCCTGGCACAATCAACTCAAGTCTGTCTACATGATGAAAAGTAAAAATAGAAGACTTGATAGGTTGGTGTACGTCTTGACGGAAGAAGTAGAATATGATCTTGAGAAGGAGAAGATCAGAATTATGAAGAATATTGGAGCGATGACTCGCACTCAAAGAGAGACAAGAAGAAGAGTAGAGTTGGAAGCTGAAAGGGTGCCAGAAGAATCAAGAAATAGGATGATTACTGCTCCTAAAGATGAAAACGAAAACGATGTTAGTATAGAAGGTGATGTACAGGTAGAAGATAGGTTTATGGTTCAGTCGTTCACTTCTGAGGGTGTGGTTTATTCCGTTTCTGTCGATAATTCGGTTATCCAGAACTGTTCATGCTATCACTATCAAAAAAATCAGAGACTGTGTAAACACATACACTTTTAAAGCTTCATATTCCTCACTTGAGCTTAACTTCTGCTGAAACTAACCTCTTGTCTAATGATGCACCCATTGTTGATTCAAGCAATTCTGGTGATGCTGAAGAAACATCGCAAATTGAATATGAGCTCGCTCAAGCTAGTGGTATTATTACTACATTGTACCACAGTTGAAATGAACTTTACAAACAAACAATTCTACAGCACTTGAAGAAGCAAAACTTCTAAAAAGCAACTTCCAAAATTCTCTAATCACTTTACAAGCATATATGGATAAATAAAACAACCTCACTAGAATGAATACTCAAAGATAATAAGCTTTTTTATTCTTTACTATTATTAAAATTTACTTCGTTAGATGCTTGTTCAACTTCATCATTCCTCAAAAAAGAAATCCTTAAATACCTTAAATACCTTAAGTACCTTTCGTACTCAAAGCTAAGCTGACAACAAGCAAGCCCGGGAAATATATTTGAGTATCGTATGTTCTCTGAAGGGAGTCGCCTGGCGGATAAACGCCCAGTGTGCGCACCAAATGGCTCTAGCAGTGGCCGCGCAGAGTGTGAATAGCGGAGCAGGTGGAGCGTAGTCAAAAGATGGGAACTTCCAAAGAACGTCAATGACGTGCTCAGGACTGAAGTCAAGGAAGGGAAAAGCGAATCGAAGAACAATTTCTCATATGGCCCATTTGGTAGAACACTCAAAAAGGAGATGAGATCGGGATTTGGAAGGCATGGAATAAAACGCGCAAGCAGAAGACATGTCAGGCCGAAAGAGGGCAATGGTAGCTTGACAGTGAAACTTGTTGTAGAACACTCGAAACCAAAAGGTTCGGCAGGAAGGATTGAGGAGCAATGACCAGAGCCGAAGCAATTGAGCAGAGGAAAGCCCAGTAGGTTCTACTGGGAGAAGTTTGAGGCGCAGCCAAAAAGTGAAGAGATCCGATGTGAGGTCAGTCCAGTGGACCGAAGGACGCAGAGAGGCTGCAAGAACTGTGGTGTTAAAATCGTCTGTATGGTCTAGGAAAAGCTCAATTGCGTCTCGCAAGCGAGGGTGTATGCGAATAGAGTAATCCCTTAAGCCTTTATCCAGACGGCCCAGTGATTGAGGAAAGCGAGGTTGATCAGAAGCTCCCAGGAGGCGAAAGCTGCGGCGGTTTCGGTCAATACAGAAAAAATCAAAAGTCAACAAAGGCCGATGATGTTCTTGCAGTATCCAATGATCCTCCGATAGCTCTTGAAAGCAAGCGGTAAGAGGAAGGCGAAGAAAGGTCGGGAGATTGCAGACGACCTGACGAACATCCTCGTCATAGTACAAATTAAAAGCAAGGTAGAGTTGATGCATGAAGTGGCCATAGTCCAAAGAGCTACGAATTCTCAAATCTGTATAGAAACAAGATAAGCCAGAATAAGTGCCCTTAGTGAGGGAGCGGCTAATATAATCCAAAAGGTATGAACGGACAAGCGAAAAGGGCGAAGGACAAAAAGCCTCTTTGATGCACCTAACATAAACACGGTGATGCTGTACCATGGGATCTAAAAGTCCAAGACCGCCTTGGGAGACTGGTAGACAGAAAATATTGTATCTGAAGCCTGGTTTTAACCTGAACACGAGTAGATTTAAAGAGACATCAGATTTCTACGTATAAGCATATATCTACATACAAAATCCTGTTATAAGCTTGACTGCATGAATTCTCTGATTTCAATGTAGCAGGAGAGTATGACGAAAGTTCTTTCAGGAGCCCATTACCGTTTATGTAGATGCTTTAATTAAATTTATTGATTTCACTGCTTTTGACTGTTTCAACAAAAGACAATTCAAACTGGAAGAAAATAGGAAACAGTATATAATAGTAAACCGCAAGGAACAAATGGCTCAAACACAAGAGACAAGCACTATGAGTAAGATGTCTAACATTATCACGACAGGCTCTCTAGAGGGTATCCCTGTTGACTATAGACCATGCTGGTCCAACCTAGAAATAGGTTTGCAGGCTTAGAGGAACCATAGTCAGGGAAATCGCACTCCATATATACAATAGATGCACGACCAAGAAGGAGCCTTTCTCAGTCATGGCTTGCTCAACACTAGCTTTGGCAATAAAAAGGAAAAGAATAAACACTGCTCCAATAGCTGTCATGTCAACCTAGAGGCTAATGCGAATTACCATTTTCCATTTTACTTTCAAAGACAACCAAAAGTAGAAGTCAACAATGCTCCATCCTACTTTTCCAGCTACATGAAGCCTAAAGGTTGACAGATAAAAGCAAAGATCGTTGCAACTTTAAGCAAGTGTTGAGGGAGTCCAGCAGAAAACTATGCAACAAGTCGCTCCAAATGAAGCAATTAGTAAGCATCCTTTTTCTTCGGGGGGGGGGGGGTTTACTTACTTGGCTTAGATAATTAAACAATAGTAACAGCAGTCTACTCTTCCTCTTGTGTAAAGACCATGCTGGTCCAACCTAGAAATAGGTCTGCAGGCTTAGAGGAACTTTACCAAGAAAGAGTACAAAGCGGCGGCGTAAAGTAAGACAAGCAACATGAGTAGAATACTTGATGTTATCAGCAACAGATTCTTTTGTTTCTGAAGCGAAAATATTTCATTGCAGGCTATCGACCACAGGTGTAAAAGAAACAACTGAGCGAGATATCGTGCATAATGAAGCGTATCCCTGTTGACTATAGACCATGCTGGTCCAACCTAGAAATAGGTTTGCAGGCTTAGAGGAACCATAGTCAGGGAAATCGCACTCCATATATACAATAGATGCACGACCAAGAAGGAGCCTTTCTCAGTCATGGCTTGCTCAACACTAGCTTTGGCAATAAAAAGGAAAAGAATAAACACTGCTCCAATAGCTGTCATGTCAACCTAGAGGCTAATGCGAATTACCATTTTCCATTTTACTTTCAAAGACAACCAAAAGTAGAAGTCAACAATGCTCCATCCTACTTTTCCAGCTACATGAAGCCTAAAGGTTGACAGATAAAAGCAAAGATCGTTGCAACTTTAAGCAAGTGTTGAGGGAGTCCAGCAGAAAACTATGCAACAAGTCGCTCCAAATGAAGCAATTAGTAAGCATCCTTTTTCTTCGGGGGGGGGGGGTTTACTTACTTGGCTTAGATAATTAAACAATAGTAACAGCAGTCTACTCTTCCTCTTGTGTAAAGACCATGCTGGTCCAACCTAGAAATAGGTCTGCAGGCTTAGAGGAACTTTACCAAGAAAGAGTACAAAGCAACCACAAAAGAAATAGATATGTACAGTGTGAACTAAAATAAGCTGCGGATTTATGAACTCCGCGATTTGATGATGTAACCCATGTCTTCTCATAACCCTTTTCTTAATCAAACAAAGGTCTTGCAGACTTCGAGCACTTCAATGGTCCAGAAGACAAAAACAAAGATTTCAACAGTGGCGATAACTGCTCAGGAGCAGGAACTTTTCGTCTAATACACTTCATGATCCAGTATCTGTCATACTTCATCATTACTTCCCATGAAGATTCATTGTTTTCCAGTGCTTCTGCAACAACTTTCTTATCTTACCCATCCAAGACAAAAAGACTGTCACTGAATCTACGAGGTAATTCTTTGTAGAGAGTGTGCCTTTTGTAAGGCATGATCATGTCCACTAGATGGAATATATCTTTCACTACTCTTGTACGAACTATGGAAGTATTGACTTCATCATTATTGCTTGAGCTTAAATTAGCATTTAAAAATGCTTTGTAGCCAGTAGAAAAGCTTTCTTCATCTACCATCGCCGTGTCTTCTCCAAACATAACTGCGAAAGTTTCCTCAACCTCACTATCTGTAGCACTCCGATCGTTTGCGGATTGAACATCAACGCTTTGCTGAAAGGAGGCTGTAAGATTTTGCTCGTTGTTACTAGATTCACCTATGCATTCTACATCTTACTCGGCTACTGCCACAAGATCCTTCATTGGTATACTTAATTCAAAGGGAACTGCACCGAAAGAGTTGAGAGACTTTGGGTTTCCAGTGATTGTACCTGAGTTCAAAGAAAAATAAAACCTTGAGAGCTTAATACGTAGTATGCTTACCATGACTACACCTTGATTAGTGATATCACTGCAAAATTTACCATGCGCAATTACACTCTTTGCTTGCCTAGGCTTTTAAGCTACACAAACACCTGGAAGACAGTTTCTAGAACTAATTCTAGTACCAATCTCAGGTTTACTTCTTACAACGGTGTTTATAGCCATGCTTGCCCAAGCATCGATGGCAGCATGGTCAATTTGTTGGGCGAACAAATGTGAAATGCTCCAATCAGAAAGTCGCTCATCTTTCTTGATCTTCATTTCAAGAACTTTGAATGCAATTTCGGTCAAAGACATTTGGCTATTTGGAATGCATTTCTTTGCAGAACAAAAGGAACCAAGCTCAAGAGCGCCATGACACATAGGGTGACAACCTCGATTGATTCTTCCAAGATCGCCGCCCACTTGCCTTCCCACCTTTATAATAGTTGAATCTCTCAGAAATGCTTGGAAATAAGGAGGCAATTCCTGCCATGACTGATCCAAGTGGATTATCAATACCTTGTTCTTGTAGACTACTTGAACAACATCCACCTTATCTCCAGCAGAGAAGTGTGCCCATTCAGCATCAAACCCAACAGTCTTATTTTCATCGTTCTTCAAACCCTCAAGAAGCTGTCTAAAATGCTTATTGATAGCATCATAATCACGAGTGACTAGACAGCTTCGACAGTTCCAGGCAACTTCAAAAAATTAGAGTTTTCATCAACAAGAGATGCAGCAATGTCTGGTAAGGGTTGCACTTGATGTTTTAAAGATCCAAAAACACCCTCCAAGAAATTTTTATCACCTTTTACATTATCCGTAAAGAAAGCAATTGGCTTTACATGGCCATACAAAGAATAGTCCTCACACATTTTCTCAAAAGAAAAGCGAAGATAACTCAATGCTTTTGAAGGCACCAATATTTGTTGCACTATCTCTTCATATTCATTCGTTGCTGTATAGGGTGCAGTAAAAACACTAACTTCGTTGATTTTTGTCATGTGCTTGGGAAGCTTAAAAGAATGATCTCCTTTCAAGATCTTTCCATCTAAAAGCATTATGTGCTTATCCATCTTTGGTCTAAAAGTCTGAATAGTAGCAGTGTACAAAGTACGAACATATGCCTGAAGGCACAATTCCTGCATATTGCATCTGATTCTCAAAAGAAGAAAAAACATTAGGCTCAGAGTTAAGAAAGTATCTTGCAGTACCGCTTCTTTTTCTGTAAACAGAAAGCAAATACTGAAGCTCTATGCGATCATGATGAAGATGGTGCAATTCAACAAGAATCTTCTGAAAACGCTCAGGTCCAACAGAATTTTGAATGTATAATCTTAACAAGTCAGCAACAATCTTGAGACACCTCCTATGTGTGTCAAGATAGTAGGGAATTTATAGGGTAGCTGTTTGATAACTTGACTATCATGAGTGTTGGTCGTTTTCCACAACCAGACGATAAACATCTACATGTCATTGACATAAGGTTGAAGCAGCTACAAAAGAATATGTTAAAATAAGCTAAAAAAAAGATGATCTGCATCTTACTAATCAATATCAATATTTCTTCTTGCATAAGGCTGTTTGTTGAATCCTTTATTCTCCATTTTTGATTTGCAACAAGGACAGTGAATTGCAGCAAGCCCTTCGCTAAGCAACAAATGAGGAGTACATCGAAATACTCAGGGGTGATGATGGGATTCAGTTTTCTTGTTTTTCTCAAGCATAAAAAGGCCATAATGGACTCTATCCTGTAAGTACCTCTTGCATTTTCTGAGGAATAATCTTTACGAGAGAGCCTGTTCTAAATACTCTGCAATTAAAGTGAAACAGCACTTTCTTCGGGCAAACTGTCAGAAATAAATTCCTCAAGATCTTCTTCGAGATCTTCTGCTCCAACTTGTTCATTCTGCTCATGCTCTTGTTCTTCAGTTGTCAAAACAATACTAATAACACCACTCTCTAAATAGTCGGTGACCTGCAAATATTTACATATGATTTTAGCTCAAATATTAAAACTATAGCAGGTTCATTTTACATACTACTTTTTCTACAGAAGAATCCGCGGCTTGTGATGCCGAAGCTGATGGCAAGTTTACATTGTTTTGAATGCGATTGAAAGCATTCTGGATCGTTTGCTAACTACTGTCAAAACCTCTGGTGACAGAAAATCTACCGGTGCTAAACTTTCTAGCAGAACTTTTAGATATCTCGTGCTTTTGATTGCTTTTTATAATTGGTAACAGAAAGTCTAAATGCATTCTCTTTCAGCAATACAAGAAATCAGTATATCTGAAGTAGAAATTTCAAAAACAGGTGTCAATGAGAAGAATGATTGGTTGGTTTCAGCCAATCGATTCTGTTAATAACACAGGAGTTTTCCCTCAGGCATGTCAGGTCCACCGCCTTTTGGCGTTGGAACGACTGTATAACGCCCAAGATCAAAGCGCAACTTCAATTGTTTTCAGTGCTCCGCAAATACAAAAAATCCTCAAAGTTGAAGTCTTTATTTTTTCTATCACTAAAGAAAGATATGCTTACTTACCCACCAGAGTATCTTGCTCATCCTGTACCTGTTATGGCCGTCTATGGTCTATCAGATAAGGAAGAGTCTCCTCTTGTGGATGTAGGCGACTCGGCAACAACACGGTCTGGCCCTTCTAGTTCTTTGCTTGACTTACTTACCAGCAAGTCAGACTATTCTGTCTATGAGGCAACTCGCTTTCTAGGTAACAATCAGATAGCACCACCTTTTCGAGTTATCAATGTACCCAAAGTAAGATTCTTTTGTCATCCATACCATCTTTCTTTTTTTATTAAAGACAAACAACTGCGATTAGGATTACATGTTGCCACAAAAACCAACGCCTTCAACACCTAATTTACCACCTCCTCATTCCAACCTATCGCCCTTATCCAACGACTCACCTCTTTATCCTGATGGCATTATGACACCTCTTTGGATCAAAAAACATCTATATCTACCTAGTGCAGTAGTCGGATTCTATGATATGTTTGCAGGCAGCCAAGCTAAACGCGAAACAGGGCCTTTAGCTTCTCAAGTGCTTATTGATCCTCTTGATAGAGAACATGACATGCAGTTAGCAGCCGAAATAAACAACCGCAGGTAAGGAAAAGATGCGAAAAAAGTGGAATAGACACTTACCCCTCGAGACACATTCTATAGGAAGTATTTTCAAGAGAAAGGTGTTCGGTTTGCCGCTGTTGTCATGTTGAAACAACGACCCATTGGTGAGTTATACTGTTGATTAGTTTTCACACAGGCAGAACTCACATATTCGTTCTTATTTCCGTCTAGATCAGTCTATTGAAGAGCGCCTCTCGTTAATTCGAAAACAATGTGGATTGGATGCCAAAACCTCCTTCTTTGCTTTCGTACCAGGTTCACCTACCGAAAATCAAGAATTTGTTCATGCGTAAGGCGATTCTGTTTGACAGAATAAGAAAAAAGAAGAACAATAGATCAGCAATGTATTAACTCTATAGTTGGGAGAGAATAGGCTTTACCGTGCATTATACGATCCAGCCTTACAGTTCTATACAAATCGACTTAAGAAGATCCGCAAGAAAAAATCTAAATTGCCTTCTCCTTCTACTGTGCCAAGACAGCATGATTTATCCACCA
This sequence comes from Choanephora cucurbitarum, assembly GCA_025331435.1. Classification (NCBI taxonomy): domain Eukaryota; kingdom Fungi; phylum Mucoromycota; class Mucoromycetes; order Mucorales; family Choanephoraceae; genus Choanephora; species Choanephora cucurbitarum. Next base: position 63,568 of record JAIWNI010000035.1, read on the forward strand.
ATGAGCCACAACCGTTATCAGTTTCTGGTTGGATGTTGCGTTACGACCTAAAAGCAGCATTCTTTCAAGAAACAAAGCAAGACATGGACGGCGCACTTAAGTAAGAATTGATTTGAGCAATGAGAGCAAAAAAAGGAGGAAGTATAGCAATATTAAATTGACTATCTAGATTGTACGAGGCTGTCTATAGTCAACTAGCAGATATGCTAGCACCCACAATGGGCCATCACTTGGCAATCCATGGTAAACGCTGGCTAGAAGCACGCACATTAGTTGATTGTATCAACGTCAAGATTTGTCGACTTCAACTTTACATGAATGAACCTACCGCTGCCTTGAGTCAGTTGAATGGACATCTGCATATGTTTCAATCCTATTCGCCTACATGGGGTATGAGTGAACATACATTTGAATACTGGGCCTGGCTATCAAAACAGTAAGGATGGTTATTTTTTGTTTTGCTTTGAGCACTCTGCTAAGCATTCTTTTCTATCACAAGATATCGCATATTTGCTGATGTTATTGACGCTGCTGTTCAGTCAGGCTACAAAATCCCTATGCCTACTTCATATCTATCTGCTTCATCAAACAGTCCTTTACTTAGCGGAAATACACATCCCAGTGGAACCTCAGGCAACAGTAATTCAGGAGGAGGTATAGGATCAGGAAATGTGGCTTCAGGAGGGATTGGCATTGGAATAGCTAGCCATGTAGGATGCAATCCAGGTGCTATCCTTCAACACCCAGGCTTCTATTACCATTTGGCAGCCATGTGTTGTGCAGAGCGTAGACGTCGGTTTATAGAAGCAGAGCGTTCAAACGCATCACCCAAATCGACCGCTTTTCAGGCGGAAAAATCAGTAGATCATTCTAGTTTGACAATTGAGCTATTGACTAAGAGTTACGAGCAATTTAAGCGGTATCGTAACAGTCGTATGACGCTTTACTTGGCTGCTGAAATTGCTGGTACTTACTACGAAACTGGAAAATTTGAGATGGCAGTCAAATTCTTTGAGCGTATCGGCAAAACCTATCGTAAAGAAAAGTGGTATATGGTATTGACGTCTATTTTGCGCTGGTCTTTACGTTGTGCAAAGGAGTTGGCTTCTTGGGAAAGAGCTATTGAGTGTCTAATCGAATTGATGTCAGATGATCTACCAATGGCAGACAACAAGCGAAATGACACGCAGAAAGAGTTGTTCGATATCCTAGCTTCTCCTGATAAGTCACCAAAGGAAAAAAAGCATTTGGTCATCCAAATGGATCAGATCAATGCCTTCTTCTCTTGTCAAGTCCAAATGAAGTGTCAAAAGAACTTTGTAGGCACACCTATTGAATACCAGGTCTTGATCAAGACGGACAAGACATCTCCTCCTACTCCTATGCGCTTTCAAGCTGTTCGCATCATCTTTAGCGACCCTCAATATAATGTAGTTTTAAAGGATGCAGCCATAGAAGAAACAACACCTCCTTTGGTTGATTTAATAGACTTCTCGAATCAACTGCATAATATTGTAGATGAAGAGGATGAACATCAAAACTGGCTCACTGCTCAGGCTGACCTAAGAGTATATAAAGGCCAGGTGAAGGCGCTTCAAGGCAGTTTTATACCCAAGGAATGTGGTGACTTGAAGGTAATGAGAGAAATGTTTAAATGGCAAGCATCATTATTTATCATTTTTGTTCTAGATATTGAGTATCTGCTTTGACTTGATTTCACCATATTGGCATGTAGAGTTGAGTTACGGAATGGATAAAATAGTTGAAGAACATCCGGCTCCCAGACGAAAATGGCTTCAACCTTCTACTAATGATAAACCTAACTTTAGGATCTTAGAAGGGCGTGGCTGCCTCTCAAACGCAACGTGAGTTGTACTCTCTTCTTGCAGATTTGGTTCCTACTGACCCTCATATCTTTTTTTTTATCTGTATAGCATAATGCAAAAGCCGCCTAGCATCGATATCAAGTTCGAACATTCCGCGCCCGCGCTATTGGATGAGCTTTTCAAGCTAAATGTAATCATCAAAAGCTCAGAAGATGAGCCTATTGAAGCCACACTGCATGTGGACATGAAGAATACGGAAGGATCGATTGATGAAGATTATGTTACCTTCTCTCCAGAAATAACAGCAGAAGCAACACAACAGTTTGATATTGGATGTATTCAACCTCATACATCTTTATCTAAAGCAATCTATCTTCATGGCGGTAAAGCTGCAGGCTCTCGATTGATACATGTAACAGTAAAATACACGCTTGCAGGAAAAGATAGCTCGCAAATGGTAGAAAAATCTGAGCCTATTCGTATTCCATTCATTGCACCTTTTGATGTCAATTTCGAACTATGCGCACAAAGTAAAAAACCTCAAATATCCATGTCTCCTAGTCTAGAGCGATCCGAAAGATGGCTACTTGTTGCAGCTATACGATGTTCCTCCACTTGGGATTTGGATATAAAACATGTTGAGTTACAAAGAGATGAAGTATGGAAAGAGATAGGATGATTGTGTAACTGGTAGATTGCTAAACTCAATTCTCATTCCCTTATCACTATTATTCAAATGCTAGACTTTCTCTGATCCTAATACCTCACTCTCTTTGATATCACGAATAGAAGATTTTGACAACCAGAGTAAGTCACCCTGTAGAAAAAGAAAAAAGTGACTGAGGCAACAGCTAATGAGATGCATCTATAGCTTGGAATACAGGGCATGTATATAATGCCAACTATCTCTTTCAACTCAGCACATTGGATATCACCGAACAACAGTCCTCAGCACCCACAGGTAGTATTGTTATTGAGTGGAAGAGGTAAGATATCTAGCTATTACTATGTTTCTCTAGGGAGGGCCTCTACTAATCAATAGAACAGATCTAACCATAACACACAGGAAGAGAACAAGCCCGTGTACTATAAGACCTTACTTGTTTCACCTGCTATTCAATTCCAACAACAATGCTTAAACATTTTAGCCAATATACCATCCGAGATTTATCTTGGTGAACCATTTACCTTGACATATACTATAGACAATCCAACTCCTCGACTTGCCGACTACAACGCATCTATCGAATTAAGTGAAGCCTTTGTGTTCTCTGGTTATAAGCAATTTAAGGGTCGAGTGCTACCTTTCTCGAAAATGGTGTATCAATACACATGCTATCCTTTGTTGGCTGGTAAGGTTAAGTTACCTAGACTCAAGGTATTGGCATCACAGCAATACACTGGTGAAAGAGAAGTTCCTGTTGAAGCTGTTGGAAGTGGCTTGTCAATTACATTCGACAATGAGCTACATCAAAGGCAAACAAGCAGCCCCCCTTCCACTTCAGATCAATCGCAGCCCTTATTAGCTTTCGTCAATGCCAAAAGATATTTCTGATTTTGAATCAAATTAAATGTACCTATAGTATTGTTTTCCTCCTTTTTTTAAAGTATTGCCGCCACTAATCGCCACACAAAGTTTTACAAATAGCGCCACAGTAATGATCTTCGTTTGTTCCAAACATGTTTTTCTTATCTATAAAAAGCTACAATATTGTCTATCTTGTCATGTTCTATAGATATTTGAATACAAGATGAAACTATCTTGAGAGGCGTCTACTTGGATTTTCCAAACTAAAGCTATAGAGACAAAGTTGCTTGTTTTTGTGATGCTCAAAGTCGCACGTGATGATCGTTTCTTAAAACAAGCAGGTGAGATTTTAAACACTATCAAGCATATATGTTTTATTCAAAACATGAATTGGAGGTCCGTTCAAGGCTTTTTGTCGTAACTTATCCATTTAGTTTTTTTTTTCTCTTTTTTCTTCTCTTTTTTCTTCTCTTTTTTCTTCTCTTTTCTCTAATACCTGTAACAACAATAACCATAATGTCAGAACATAAACCTAATCAGATAGATACTACTAGAGCTCAAGAGCAGCAAGCTTCGAATATATCTGGAAATGAAGCAACAGCACCACCACTCAGTCCTCCTCTAAAAGGCAATGTGGACATTTTAAAGGAAGCTTTTCCAGAAACCGATACAGAAGTAATAGAAGCAGTACTTCAAGCACAAAACGATAACATTGAAAGCTCTTTCGAGATGTTGCTCGGTATGTCTGACCCTAGCTACAAAGCAACCGAAGCGACGCCTCTTATGCCACCACGTCCACAGAACGAGGCACCTTATGCTTACTGGCAAAGACAAGAGCAGCAGCATACAGAACAGCCTATCAGTGTAGAGGAGCAAATGCGTTTGGATGAAGCCTATGCTAAACAACTATTCGAAGAAGACAGAAGACATTCTGAGCAACGTAAGTTATTTATCAAGTCAAAAGAAAATAGATTACACATGTGTTTTGACCATCTTAATTAAGGACGTCAGCAACAGCACCAAAATCAACAGTACAATAACCGAAATAACGAAGAGGACTCATTATTTAATTTCCAAGGTAAAGAGAGGAATATAATATCAAAGAATGTGGCTTAATGTATATTATTATTAGAGGAACTGCCTATCATTAAAGAAAAGATGAAAGAAGCAGGCAATGGTAAGAAGAAACAAAAGAAAAAGGATATGTAAGTTGACACATTACACTGAACTTGTTTGCCTCATGTTATTCCAGCTGCCAAAAAGAAAGTACTCGATTTCTATAATCAACTCAAGGCGAACACACAAAAAAACATGGGCTCCTATCAGCAAGACTCTGCAGGCAACTCATCTATGCCTACTACCAATGCTCAATACAGAGGTCTACCCAGCGATGACGGTGATGATCTTTTGACTGGAGATATTTCAGCACTCCATTTATCTGATTACGATGTGTATGCCCAAACAGGACAAAGGCAGCGCCAATTTGAAGAAAAGAAATACAGAAATAGCCAGTTGGAAGAGCATGGTATTTAATTATTGAGGCAAAGAAAGAAAGGATATGAAACTAATCTGATAAATCAAACATTGTAGATGCAAATATTCTTCATGTCAATCCTCCTGTCACTGAAACAGATCATTTACCAACAAAAATTCAAACATCTACACCTGATATTCAGTTGAAGGCTGATGAAGATTTTGCTAGACAGCTGGCTGAAGAAGAGCAACAACAAATGAGAGGTAAGTTTCTATCACTAAAATAAGAGATGAATTCGTATACAAGCTGACTTTATGTTTGACTTCAAAAAGAAAGAAGATCAAGACAATCCTCAGCTAATAATGATTTGACTACACCTGTGTACAACAAAAAGCCAGCTAGCCCTACCGTAGTGATAGCACCTAGATCTCCTCTTGAACTGGGTGATTCTGACTATGAAGGTAACAAGTTAGACTACTCATTCAATTGAACGAAAAAGAGAATTAATTCATCTATTCAAGATGTGGGTTTAACGGCAGCACCTTCTCGTCCTATAACATCAGGCAATCAACGTGAATCAGATAAAAACAAGAACAGTGACACACTTGTTCCCTATATCATTGGTGATGATGACGATGATGACGACGATAATGAGTCAGGCGTAACTAGTCTAGTTGGCGTCAAGGAAGAGCATAAAAAAGAAGGTAAGGCACAATAGATAAAAAAAAATAAAGCTATTAGAAGAATTCATTGATTTTGTTGAACAAGGAGAAGACAATGTTGTCAGCAAGCCTCACCTGGTTGAGCAGCAGGAACAAAAAGATGATCATCATGACAATACCAAAGCATAAATCAATAACAATAAAGACCCATTTTTTGTTATACTTGCATTTCCTCTTTGTTTTATTGTTGTCCATTTAGTAATACATTTTATAGCTCTCTTCATACAATCTAGCCTCAAACTCATCTTGGTAAAACTTAGGAATAGCATGGGCCAATTTGAGATCGAAGAAATTGGATTTACCTGGACGATGCGAGTCCTTATGCCGTTTTGTTTCAATACGCTCAGTGTCATATTCGTCTCCAGCACGTTGAACTTCTAACCATCTTTCCGGTTCGCCTTCAACCTGCAGATATATTCTATCAAATGACCAAAGGTAGATGTCCAAAGTAGCTAATTGGCTATGATTACGCAAATCAAGAGCAAGGATGTGATCAGAAGAATATGTATCGCCATGAATATGCAAATGATGTAGTTGCGTGCATGACTCAGAAATCAAATCCATCAAGGACTGACAACTATTGTCCTTATCCGCATCTAGTGTCACATTTAGGAGCGAAAGCTTTCGAACCAAAGAAGAAAAGCACTCTGTCCTGCTTGTTCTATAAACAAAACAATCTTTTATGCACAGTTTTTCGAGATGTTGATGTTCTGATAAGACAAGGTCCAGTGGTACTCTAAATGCAGTCTGCTCTTGATCATCATGACTCTCTTCGACATTGGTATCTTCGATGTTGATATGAGTCAGATAAGTAAACTGAGATAGACGCCTAGAAATATCCGTCCATTTATGTGTAACCGTCTCAATACTGATATGCTTGACTGTATGTCTAAAGTGGGAATTTGCAATTACATCGAAACTCGATATACTCTCATCATCATCTGAGCAAAGCACAAACTCCTTCAGTTGAAATTGTTTGCAATGAAGGTCAAACGCCTTGTAGGCGTCAAGTGTGAAGGGATAAATATTAGTTTTCAAGTGCATGAGTTGAGGGCAGCTGGAAGCCAGGCGTTCAAGAGCCGAAGGATTGTTGGTTTGAATAATATTGCTCCGTACAGTATATAGTTGTTGTTCTAGACAAGTCAAATCCGTTAAATTAGGGTATTTGTAACTGATATAACTGAATAAAGATAGACTATGAGAAACTTTAACATCAATGAAAGAGACTTTTGTCATTGAAGGAGCTGAAATTTGCCGGTGTCCTTCAGGAAGTACTCCAAGAGATTCACCAGACTCTTCTAGAAAGATATCCAATGTTGATTTGTACAAGGTAAGTGATTCTAATTTAGTGCAGCACTTGTGTAATGTATCGAGTTCTGGTCGGCTAATATAGACAAACATAAGAAAAATCTGTTGCAATTGTGGCGCATTGATAAGAGCTATTACTAGTCTCTGGGTTGCAAAGCTTACAAGAGAAGGGTGAATAAGAGCAAAATTAAGCCAAATGCTATGTAAATTGTTGAATGGTGTGGTTGACGCAAAAAGAATCGAACTAGTGTACATTTTAGGGCTAGTCTCTGATATGGTCTTGAGTTGAGTCCAATAGGAATGTTCACGCAACATGTCTTCTAACTGTGGACTCAAGAATTCTATACTTGCAGTATTCCTTTCGGACCGAGTTGCATATTTACGAGAGCCTGGTGTATGCGAGAAAATGCCAGTAGGTTGAAAAAAGAGTTCTATATGTTGAGTTTCTGTGAACAATAGAGCTTGATCTACAATCAGCTGCTGAGGTAGATGGCCCGCCTTATTGATGCTTATTCGTTTAACTCTACGCAGCAATTCTTTGTGTGTTGAGAAATATCGCATAGCTGTTTCAAGCTGGCGATCGCTTTGACATTGAAGGGTCTCAAGCAAGACACCTGTTCTATCTAATATATATTTCCAGCGCTTACAGACTAGACTGCATTGAAGACAATCTAAATGACCAAGCAAAGAAAACACATAACAGGATAGTTCTTGAGGTAGCTTTTCCATAAGAAAAAAGAAGTCAAAAAAGATTTTATGCAGTCATTCTGGGTGAGGAGAAAAATGCGGACATGCCTAATAGCATCAAGCGCTAAATTGGTTGGATTTACGAAGCCATCAAATCCTGCCTTTCAAGCAATATCTTGGCCATTCATGTTAGAGAAGACATTTGGCGCCTTGAGTAAAAAAAAAAAGAAGATAGCAAACACAAAATCACTATATCAATTTACTTTTCAAAGTTATAATTGCTGATCAAAAGTCGAGCGTCGTTTTCTAACAAACATGTCAAGTCAGCAAGAGATATAAGAAGAAAGAGAATACTCCAAGTTGATTTTTGAGTTAGAGGGATATGCAAACATGAAGTTTATTTTCAACACAATAAAAAAAAAAGAAAATATCTTAATACAAATACATCGTATTCCTTTCAAAAAGCGAAAGGAGCTACTTATTTCTTCTTAGCAGCAGGGGCAGTAACGTTGAACTTGAAGTAGATAATATCACCATCTTCAACAACATATTCCTTACCCTTTTGCATGTATTTACCAGCAGCCTTGACGGCATTTTCTGAACCCAATTCCTTCAAAGCATCGTACTTCATAACTTCAGCCATAATAAAACCACGTTCGAAATCAGAGTGAATAACACCAGCGGCACCAGGAGCCTTAGTGTTCTTACGAATAGTCCAAGCTCTAACTTCATCGGGACCACCAGTGAAATAGTAGATCAATTGGAGAGCGGCATAACCTTGAACAATAATCTTAGGCAAGACAGAGGGGGCACCAGTTTCCTTTTGAATGGCTTCCTTCTCTTCAGGAGTAGAGAGAGTAAGACGGTATTCGTAAGAACCAGAGTAAGGGATCATGATGTCACCAGGAGAGTTGGTATCAATCCATTGCTTGATCTTAGGAAGCCACTTGTTCTTCTTACGAATAAAGTCCTTTTCACTCAAATTAGCAAGGTAGATGACAGGCTTAGCAGTAATAAGGTGAAGACCGTTGATGACTTCAATTTCCTTGTTGGTCCAAGTACCATGACGAACATCCTTACCACTTTGAACATATTCGTAAACCTTTTGCACAATGGCAGCTTCTTCTTTTCTAGCCTTATCTTGAGCGTTACCACCGTGACCAAGACGCTTGACGGCAGTGTTCAATTCGTTGGCTTGCTTGGCAAGGAATTCTTCATCCTTCAAACGCAATTCCTCACGGATAATATCCAAATCACGAACAGGGTCCAACTCACCTTCAACGTGAATAACATCGGCTTCATCAAAAGCACGAACAACATGGAAAATGGCGTCGACAGCCTTGATGTGAGACAAGAAAGCGTTACCTAAACCGGCACCAGAGGCAGCACCCTTGACAAGACCGGCGATATCAATGACAGTCAACTGAGAAATTAAGACAGTTAAGAATTGCTACTTTATGTTGCAAATGATATGTTACTTACGAAGGCAGGAATTTCCTTAGCAGGCTTGTAATGTTGACACAACCAATCGAAGCGTTCATCGGGAACAGCAACACGGGATTCTTCAGGGTCTGTAAAAGAAATAAATACATGTTAGCATTAGTTGCTTAATAAGGAAGATCAAAATGTCAAATCGGCGAGAAAAAACAGCATGAACGATTGAAATTTACCAATAGTACAGAAAGGATAGTTCTCGGCAGCAGCAGAAGCATTGGTAAGAGCGTTGAAGAAAGTAGACTTTCCGACGTTGGGGAGACCAACGACACCAATCTTCAAGTTGTTGGAGGGACGACCGAGCATGGCCTTTTCTTCCTTAACAGCCTTCTTTGGGGGCATAGCTTAAAGCACAACAATATATATATATTAGTTGACTGAATAACTTATATTTATAAAAACAACAATAAAGAAAGAAAGCAGGTTTCGAAAGACAGGATTTACTACTCAATCCATGCCTAAAAGCATAAAAGAAAGAAGAGGCAAGTAACTTTGGTACTTACTGACTAATAGACAAAAGTGTGTAAAGAAATGAACTAAATTTGCCAATCTTTCAAATAGTATAAAAAACTTTGAACGAACGTCATAAAAAGAGTCACATCGGACATTGGCTGCTCAGGTTTGGTGTCACGGAGTTTTAATAAAGACTTCTGAGCTACTTCAGTAGAAATTGCACTTTTGGGCTCTTTTGTATATTCATCATTAGAATATAGTTTGAGAACAACACATTAATACCGCTTCTTCCAAACTTCCTTTTGTTTTCTCCAAAACTTTCTTCAGTAAATAGTGGCACAGGGAAATACAACTTCGGTAAAAGTGGCTGCCATTGGTAACCAGATGCGCATTCCATATAACACTACAATCTCGTATTTCAGAGACGCGTGTTAAATAGGTCTCTGAAGGTCTTTATACCTTTCCTAATTTTGATAATGAGATTGCAAATTACTGGGCCGCTAGTTTAGTAGGCACTTACTGATAGATCTTTCCTGTTCTCTTTTCCAGCTAAGAGTTGTTACATGGTTTGCAGGCTTCCTTAGACCATTACGACATTGTTGATCAGATCAAACAGGTTGCGTGATAGGGATTTTTCGATGACAAGATCAGCTTTATGGCTGATACTCGCTCGCCAGCCACATCTGATGCTTCAGATACGGCTGTCCTGATTCAGGTTCCTTAATCGATAGCTTTATTTAAGTTTTTGAGACAAGCATGCCCCAGTATCGCTTAAGGGTACAGCTACCCATTTGCTTTTATTGACACTAAGCCAGCCATGTCAGACGAGGATATATTGAACTACAGAATTAGAAATGTTAAGGATGCAGTCTGCATGGTTGCACCAGGCGCTTTTGTAAGCAAAAACAAGATAAGTTACGAGAGGGAGTTAAGGACTCTTTGTTGATCGCTAAGTATAAGAAGCTCAAGCAGACCTGAGGCGTCAACGAGAGAAGAGATTGGAGTACCGATAAGCTTCCCAAGTTGTATACAGAAGAGGGACCTGATGCGTCTCAATGGGCTCTCAATTCAGCCGCCGTCAACATGCGAAGTATGGAAGGTGAGTCCCCTAGTTCAGAGAATATAAAACTAAGACATGAAGCGATTTTAAGTCAAGAGAAAGATATGGATCTGGATATACCAGATTAGGAGCGGGGTAGCAGTATGCCGGCGGAGGTAATATCATCTCCTCTGTCTACCCGTAGAATGTAATGAACAAGTATTTTATTCGTATTGGCGCTTTGAGTGTTCGCAGTATATTCAAAGATGTTCGTCCTCAATTGCGACAACATTTTATCAATCATTTATTATCGCATTTTTTACATCTTGACATTTTGCATATACAAGATGTTCTTTGAGAGGTTTTTTTATCCAACAACAACAAGAAAATACATAACTTCCTACCATGGCTCTTGATAAGTATTTAATGGCCAACACAAACGGCAACGATCAACTCAACATTAGCTATATGCTTGTTATTGCTTATTTTAGCTCATAAAACTGCTGATGGTATCAAAGACCATAGATTAAAACGATTGAAATACTGAAGAAGAATTTCCTGCTTTTGTTGTTCTGGGTCAGCTATATAATTCTGTTCATTTGATTCATCAAGCCGGTTTCGCTGATACAAACTATAAACATGCCTATAACTATGAAAATGCCTCTGTCTATCAATTAAAGTATCTTCGTGTTAGTTGTCGTCTCTTGCAAACCGCTTCTTCGTTTTCTGACCTCCTGAGCAAGCTATAGAGTCTGGTATCGCAGGGCAGCCATTCAATTGTCCATGTACCTCTAAGTGGTGTGTCCGCTTTTATTACTTCTTCAAGGTAGCTCATGCAAACAATCTGTCTACTTCCGGCTCGTTTATCCGCAACGTTGTTATTATTTCTCAAATGGGTTTTGTCGATCCTGGTATAACAAAGGTTGGGGAAGACTTCAAGCCGGCTTATTCTTCGTCAGAAAATTCTAGAAGGAGAAGGAAAAAAATATAGAGCCTGTATCCAAGATCAACTAAGACTTGCATATGATACCAGAAGAACCGTTGTTACATATAGCGATGCGAGCATCTGTGACACTTATTGTGGCAACACAATAACTGCTAAAAGAAAAGTCACTGTGTTTTCTATTGATGGATTCCACACTTCTGTCACCTACTACCACTTTCATCAACGGCCTGATCTAGTTCGTGCTCCAATGTAGGCCTGCAACCACCACAAAAGAAGACTATTGTTCTGGAGGCATCTATGATAACATGTTTGAATTTCGTTCTACTGTGAAGTGTTATGATGAAGAGAACCACATAATACACAGAACTAGCCAATACCCTGACCAAAGAAAAATAAGTAAATAGTAGTTTCTAATTATATATAGTAGGCAACTACATTATTTATCAGCTGAAGTTGTATCCTAGTGTCCAGCGAAGAATAATATCAGTTTGGCAACTCATGCTCAAGCTTCCCTTTAGCTCACTATGTTATTGATTGTCCAATATAGTTCTTGAGTAGAGACGTGAATGTCACTGCTAATATCAGAAACATCTTAATGGAGTCTATTCGTTAAGGGTATATTCTTGAATCAGAACCAGCCGCATCAACAAAAGGTCAACAAGATCAAGAACTGTAGACAAGATTCATCTTGTAATTCATCTCGTCTGGTGAAAATAAAGATTTCAAGAACAAAAGAACGAAGCAACAGCGTTTCTGATTTGGTGTATATATTTTTTCCAAACACCCAAAACTAGGACATCCAAAGTATCCAGCCCCGAATTTGAAGTCCCAGAAAGGAGAACCCGAGCCTTTCAGATTTATAGTCTTCTGCAAAGAAAAGTTACAATTGTAGATCTTTTGAGCATTTCTCTCTTATACTTCAAATGAGCCAAATAAAGCCCTGCATCCTAACCTTAAGATATCAACTCTTGTTTCGTTTGTGGTACTATCTTCCATTCGTACTAAAAGTTCGAGCCGTATGTTTTTATTTGGTCTTTGTGGCCCATATATTTCCTTTCAGTTCTTTCTTTAAACGAGAAATTCAAAACTTTTATTTTGATTTACTGAACTCGTAGAAGATTTATTGCTACAAGAACAAAATAGGAATCGGCTTCTACTCTATATTAAAGCGTTTTAGAACAGACGCTTTTTTTTTAATCGTCCTCTTGTTTTGAAGTACAAGCAAATAATGTTAACCATTACCTTAAGAAACAGAAGTTTTGGCTTTGCAAGTCCAATCTAAGTGCCGGTATTTCGCACAATGCGATATAGTTAACCAATCTATGACCGTGAAACTCAAACCGTTCTGAAGGTCTTGAAGTCAATTCATTGGTTTTGGAAAATGAGTTTAAGATAGAGACTTGTTCTTATCCAAGAATAATAATCTTTCAAGTATACGCACAAGTGAAATATACCAGATTCTACATGAAAGCCTTTTGTGACAATGATGGTCAACAATTGGGTTTATAAGAAACAATGGAGGACTAGGGCGATTTTTTCTTCTTACATCGCAGCATCCAAATCTTTTTGTGTGACTTTGGACTTAGAGAGCACGCTTATGCATTCTTTTTAGATTACTCTTATGTTGACTACTACAGGACAAGGTCTTCGAGTGATTCCCGCTACCTTTAGTATTTCTCGTTGAATGCGCGTTCAGATAATGGCTTTTTTGCTGTTAGGAGAACCTTTCTTATCGAAACATATGCGGTCAATACTTACATAGTTGACCTGTTTTGAAAGAGATAAAAACAGAATAAAATCGAATGCAGCAAGCGATACAGTGCAGCTTGATAGTTTAGTAACATTCTGCGTTTGGGTGGAGATTTGAGACTGATATTTGGTACACTCTACTCACTTCAACTAAACAATCTTTTTCTCTGTCTCTCGTAAATGAACAATTTGTCAATTTATTTAAAGAGGAGAAAATACTGAAAAGTGTTGATGTAGCATGGATTGGAGATAGATGTGTATATTGAGCACAAGTGTGCTTTGTGCATAATGGAGGGTGTATAAATAAAGCATGACTGTTCGTAAATCGTCACGCTAGATGAATTCAACATGATCGATATATGATTTGGCTGATAGGTTTGCCAGAAGCTTGTATTCTAAGACAGACTTGCCTTCTTTGTACTTGTTCTCACTATTGTAAGCTTTCACCTAGAATAAAGAAAAATAGAAAGGTTAGCTGAATATAGATGCGATAATGCATAAATGAAGCCGATTCTAAAAAAAAATTGAACAAACATAAGTCCATCCAAGTAACATGGAGCAGTAGACACATGAAATATCTCGTACTTGGTGCAATCCTGTTGCCATTTCTCGGACTTCTTCTTTGCCGCAGGTTACATTAATACTATAAAGGAAATAAGCACATATTACGAAGACAAAGAAAATGATACAATACACTTTGGAGAACAGATAGGCTTGTCCATGCTGACCATGAAATTGCTTTATATAAAAAAAAAAAAGATAAGGTTGTTGCAATGAAGTTGAGCAGGTTCTCTTATCTAAACTGAAGATTACCTACTGTTGAAATGATAGCATCCGATGTGGCCAAATGCGTTTTACATTTAGCGCAGCCATAAATCCCACTGACTCCCTCAAAGTAAGCACGATATGAAAGCCCCATCTGTCAAAGTTTATACAAAAGTGAAAAGAATAAGGAAGAAAAAGAGAATCCTCAATTCCACTTTTTTAAGGGAAAATTATAGTGATTTTGCCTTTCGATCTGCTGACTTGCTGAAGCTGAAATTTAGAAGCTCAGTGAGGATTAGCATGAAATCCCTCCAAGCTCTCCTTTTATTGGATTTTGCTCTTGTCTTTGTGGTTTTTATCTCTACTTAATCATACTGGACGGAGTTTTGTCAAAAGATCATCTTTGCCTCTCTAGCCTTTGTTAAGAGACTTGTTGTTGAAAAGAAATTGATATGTTGAGGTTCTCCCTAATAGCGATACTTGTATTTCAGCTAGTTTTAGAGTTATATCAAGCCTTCTTTCTTTTAGGAGGAAGGTAAATAAGCTATATACAACCAGGCAACACCGGTAGCACAAATGAAAGGCTCGATTATGCGCGAAATTCATGATGACTGCCGTTGTATACGCCATGCAGATTTTCAAGGCTAGTTTAGAAGAACTTTGAGAAGTTTGATAAACACAATCACTAAGCATACTACAACTGGTTAATAGCATTTATGTTGTTTAGACTAAACTGCTAGAAAACCTTAAAATCTTTATTCCGTACATGCACAAGAATGCTAGAGCCACCTCCTTTCTATCACTTCATAAACACTGGGTCTGCAAAAAAAAAGTATAATATAATGAGCTTTCAAATCACCAGATTGTAAGGTCTTTAGAGCAAATGCCCAGCCATTTTCAACCTTCAGATAATAAGTGCCTAAGCAAATTTTATAATGACAATCGACGCTAAATGTCGTGTAGCAGAGCTCGATACCACTTGCAATACTCTGAAATAATATGTTGCATTTATTGTGTCATTGGTTGCACCAATAAATAACTGAAACAAACATGCATGTATGTGTCTTCATTGGTTGATAGTCTGCCTTCTTTCCCGCCTTCGAAATAGACAACCCTAACTTATACATTTGCTAGAATTGCAGAATTTCATCTTTATTAGTTTTGTCTACCGGAGGTTTCAAACAGAAAAGAGAGATGTCGCTCAAAACTTTTATTGGTTAGAAATAAAACATCGAATAAGCTCTTGACTTCTTTCATGCCAAACAACCTTACCCTTCATAAGCCAAAGCTGTAATATTTAAAAGCTATGGAAATCCATGACTGCTAAAATTTCACCGTCTCTAAGAATCCTCCCTATAAGGGACATATTGATTGGACCCTGATCAACTTGCTTTTGAGACACCAGCCATTCTATTCCTGTCAGATACTTAAACAGGCTTTAACTACATGACTCTTAGACTTAGCTAATCTGTTACTTTAGATTTTAGTAAAATAATAAAACGAAAACACTACAAATGCATAAACATGCATACGAAAATTAAAGAGACAGACACGCTTGTATACACACACCAACCAACACATACACACGAAAAAATTAACTTTCTGTACTTCTTGTGTAATGTAGATATAATGTTTTTTTTCATTTCATTTTTTTCTCTCTCTTTCTCTTTTTCTTTCTTTCCTTTTTTCTTCGTCTCTTTTTTCTTATTATTTTGTTATTTGATTTTCTCGAGAGAAATTATTACATATTAAAGAGTGGAGGAGAAACTAGAGCTAGCCCGACCTCTTTTCTGATATGACAACTTCAGAAATAAGATCGCCCTCATCGCTTACTTCTTCACCTTCAACTAGTAATAGCTTGATAGAACAAAAGAGCACTGCAGATAGAAATGTCTCCAGGTATTGCGTTTTTCCTTTTTTGTGCCTGTCTTTTTTTTTTTTACTAACCTAAATGAAAAAATTATGCAATCCCTATCGTTTGACACGTCCTTTCATTTTTTTTCTTTTTCGCTTTTTTTCTTTTCATCTATTCAGTAACAAATTAAACCACAAAAAGATTCAGCAACAAGAGGAGCGCAACAATTTAAACCTGATATCGCACTTACGCAGACCTCGTGCTGAAACTATGCCAACACAGTCCAGTCCCTTTTCTTACAGCACTCCCTTGTTAGATCGCAACCTGATCTTAGATCCAATAACACACAATCACTATTCTATTGGTAACCTAGAAATACAACAACCCACCTGGCTACCTCAAAGCCCACCTACACCCACTGCAGATCAGCTCTTTAAAGGAGGCAACACAAACACCATCGCAAACAGCTTCGCTTCGTTCGGTCTAGACGAGCATCAACCGAATACCTCGGGAAGACCTCTGTACCAATCAAACCATTCTTACAATTCTCTTCAGACATTGCCCGAGCATCAGCATCATCCTATGTATCACTTTAAACAGCATGAAAATCCACCTTATTTCAAACCGGAAGATCTCCGTTCTCCAACAACGAATTTTCGATTTTCTCAACAAAATAGACCACGCGCAATGAGTGCAGTAGACCAACAAAATCAACAAACGTCCTTCTTCTCTGAAGAGATGTGGTACTCTCCCAACCTGAAACACCCTTTGCAACAACTAAATCGACCTTTATTGCGTCCATCTAATAGTAGCAATGATATCTTGGAAATGCGCCATCGACAAAGAAAGACAACAACAAATTTGTCAAGCGCTTTAATGAATGAAGATATACAGAATGCTGATCTTTCACCTGGTTGGACAGGGGTAAAGTATAAGCTTATCCATCTGTCTCTCCTAAAGGAGGAAAAAAATTTTTTTCTAACAAAAATAACTTGTAGGATACATTCACAATCAATGAAAATTCATCATCTCCATATGACCAATTTATCAAGAATAATATCGCTTTACCAGAAATGATAGAAGACATGATACCAACTCGATCCTTATGGCTTGGGCACTTAGAAATCACAAATCAGACTGCAAATGAACTAAGCACGATTTTCTCTAACTTTGGTTTGATTGAGAGTATTCGTGTCTTGCCAGATCGTGAATGTGCATTTATCAACTTTTCTACTGTAGAAGAAGCAACAAAGGCTCATGATGCTTGTATTAACAATCGCCTATTGATGACAAATGTGAAGGTTGGTTTTGGTAGACCAGAAGTAAGCTCTGTTGCTTCCTCGCCTACTACAGCAAATGCAATTGCCTCAAATGAGAGCACACAAGGACCAACAAGAGCATTATGTAAGTCAACTTGTGATGCTTCAGAACAATAAACCTGACTTGATTGTAGGGATTGGCAATATTCCAACTAACACAACACAAGCAGCTTTGAAGAAAATTTTCTCAGAATATGGTGCCATTGAATCAGTTAGAGTTTTGACCAATAAGAATTGTGGATTTATCAATTTTTACAGTCAAGAAGATGCCATCAAAGCCAGGCGAGCATTGCATAACCAAGAAATCATGGGCCGAAATACTGGCACTGTCAAAATAGGATTTGCCAAGGTACCTATGTTGGCAAAAACAAACAATACAGCAGCTGCTGGACTGGCAGGTGTGGCAGACAGCACCCCATCTGTGGTCTATCCTATGACAGTTCCCCAACCTCAGGTATCCCCATCGCCTATTCAACAAGGAATGTTGCACAATGAATTCTTACAACCATGGAATCCCCCAAGAGCTGTAGAGGAACAACAGACAGAACAGCATCAAAATCAGAACCATCAACAGCACCAAAAACAACAGCAAATGATGATATACATGCTAGAAATGATGGGTGCCAATTCGAATGTAATTTCGGCTGTTGTGGCGGAGCGCAAATTGATTATGCAAGAATTCGGTGAGGACGATTCAGATGGTCCAATGCTTGATGGTGAGTTAATTTTTCTAGAATACTAAACCCTAAGAAAAATCATCATCTAAGCTTACCGATTATTAGCTCTTCATTTGCCTCAAAAATACTTTCGCGAAATTCCTGCTGCACCTGAACTTGGTCAATCAAGAAAAGTAGATATCTCTCGTCTTCGCGATATTCGTAAGCGACTGGATGGTGGTAGCATCAGCACAAAAGAACTGGAAGCAATAGCAGTTGAATGCGTTGGCGAAATTGTTGAACTCTGTAGTGGTGAGTTATATGTGGCGAATTAGGTCAAATGCTTTGCAAAGAATACGCAGAACTAAATGCTTGTAATATAGACTACATTGGTAATACAGTCATTCAACGCTTGTTTGAGAAATGTTCTGAGACAACCAAGTCTATGATGTTAGAAGCTGTAGCGCCTTACTTGGCTTCTATTGGTGTGCACAAAAACGGAACCTGGGCTGCTCAAAAGATCATTGACACAGCCAAATTGCCTGCTCAAATCTCACTTATCTGCAACCACATTAAACCTTATGTGCCTGCTTTATTATTAGACCAGTTTGGCAATTATGTCGTTCAATGCTGTTTAGGCTTAGGCCCTAATCGCAATCAATTTATTTTCGATGCCATTGTAGACAAGTGTTGGGACATTGCTCAAGGTCGTTTTGGTGCACGGGCAGTACGAGCCACACTTGAAAGTCCTCATGTGACAAAAAGACAACAGGTTTGGAAAGCGCACATACCTTCTCTGTTTCTGTTCGTCTCACTAACCTAACTTTTTTTTTTGGGACAGAAATATATTGCTGCTTCGCTTGTGCAACATGCCTTACTTTTAGCCACTAATGCAAATGGAGCACTTTTATTGATTTGGCTCTTGGATACTTCGGGTATTCCTGGCCGATACCAAGCACTTGCTCCTCGACTTTTGCCTCACTTATCAAACCTATGCACCCACAAACTTGCTTCACTTACAGTCCTGAAACTAATCAACCAGCGTCAAGAACCTGAAGCACGCACTCTGATTCTAGACGCTTTATTTTTCTCAAGTAATAATCCAAACGAAGTTCCCAGTTTGATTGACAAGGTACTCCGTGACACAGTACATGGAGTCAGTTTGGTTCAGAAAGTTCTGTCTAGCTCATATATAGAGCTACGTGAAAGACAACGTATTGCTGAACGAACACGACATTTCCTGATAAAGATGAAATTTCAACATGCTCAAGGATACAAACGATTGATGGAAGAAATCAATATGGTTCTTGTTGATTCTGCTCCTGGAGCTAGTCTTGGCGTCACTCTACCTGGACAATTTTCAATCAACCCTAGTTTGGCAGCTGCTTTACAAGCGAAATATATGATGTCAGGCAATTCAAACGAAAATCATATAAATCCAAATGATGATCAAACTGCTGCTATGATGGCTAACTTTTATGCAGCTGCCGCCGCTGCCGCTGCTGCTGCCACCAATTCACCTTCGACTACTGTTTCTGGTAATACATCTACTATTCCAGCAACTGCTCAATCAAAAAATACCTATCATCGTCATCAACAGCATCATCATCACAATCATCACAATCATCGTCAAGATGAACAATGAGATGCTTCTGAAATACCATTTTATATGATACCCATATCCTTTCCCTATACTTATCTGTCTTCTATACATTTTTATATATATTGATATCTACCTATATATCTACACCTACACTTATCTAAGCTGTAATCTCTTTCCCTTTCCTTTCTATATTCCTATCATTGATGACTCTATTCTTATACATATATATCTATACATATTCCCTGCCAAATTTACAAAAAAAAAGCATCCTTCTATACTTATCCTTCCCCCTCTTCTTCTTTATACTTACATACACTTCACAAAAACCCTCCTTTTATTTACTCATTCATTTTTTCTAGATATGAAAATCACTGAATCGTATATATGTATACATACACATCTCGAGAGGGAGTAATTATAACACACACAGATACTACGTACATGTTCGATTTAAATAAAATAAGAAAAAAAGAGCGTTTATTTTTACTCTCTCTCTTTTAAAAAAAAAAGAAAAGAGCTCAATAGATATGTGCGTTATAGATGCAAAAAGAGGATATATAGAAAATGAAAAATGTACATGAATGAAAAGTGAAAGATTAATCAGGGAGAGTAATTTAAGATGAGCGAATACGCTTGTTCATACTGGCTTCATATTCCTCAGATTTTTCTAACGCTGTTTTAGTCTTGAGAGTGTTTGATCTGATGTTTCGATTGGTCACAGGCACTAATAACGATCGCAAGTATTTATTCTATCGAAACAAAGAGTAAGCTTATACAGTACATAGAGCCAGAGCTGGTAATAAAACTAACCTCTCTTTCAAGCTCATCTAACTTCAGAGCATCTGTTTCTTTTTCTTGTTTGAAGTGATACATCATATCTTCTAACTGGCCTACACGGTCAAAAAGCGTATTTTGCTCCGTATTCGATGATGGAGATAGTGCTTGCGACTCTGTAGGCGTTGATCCTTGCGCCTTAGTCTGTGCTAGTAATGGATGATTAGGATCAATCAATTTTAATGCGTTTTCAAGGGCTTTTGTTCGATCTTCGAGTGTAGAGCACTTCTCTTGAAGTTCGCGCTCTCTTTGTTTTCGGCGATCACGGAATCTGGCACTAGCTCCTGCATTACGTCTCCTTTTTTCCGCAAGTACTTCTTCAGATGATAAGGCTTTTTCGGTTAGCATAGGCTTTGAAATAGTAAGCTTAGAAGATAATGGTGAGGAATCAGATAACGTTTTGTGTTCCTCAGACTCATTGGAAGATTTGTATTGTTGAAATTGTTTGAAAAGTAACCATAACGTCTGTTGATCTGGAGGGCTTGTAGAAGAAGGAACTGATTCTGTGATCTGTGGTTTTGGTAAGATAGGTGGTGATTTGAAGGCTGAGGTAGGTGGTGATGCTGGCATGGCACTAGACGCAATATGATTAGATTGCATAAACACAGAGATAGGTGGAAGTGATGGCGAAGTGTTTTTTAAGACAGACATGATGAAGAGAGAAGTCAACGAAAAGAAGAAGAAGAAGAGAAGCGAGTGTCTGACACGTTTATGCTGAAAACAAACAAAGAGAAAAAAACGTTCATTATAAGGCTGAATTGCGCAATTTTATGGCGACATTTCTATTTCTTATTGCGAGAAAGTATCTAAAAAAGGCAAATAGCTTGAGTAGCACAAGCAAAGAATTATCGTGTGAAAGTTTGTATTATGCAATAAGTTGCTTATTACACAGGCAGCTCACATCTTATTTGTCAACATATTCGAAATCGAAATTCTTTTTGTTTATCATTAAGGTATCTATCATCGTTTGCTCCTCCCTTGGGTACACGTGTCTACTTTCTCCCTTAGAACAGTGGTGGCTTTATTACACCAAGAAATTGAGTTATACACAGACAAGCAGACTGAAGAGTGCAAAGTAGAAGGCATTAGCAACACAGAACATCATAATTTGGCGTGTCAAGTCATTAACAAAAAGGTATAACGAGAGGCATTTGCTTTATTTGAGTGTATATCCAGTTGCACATCATTTTCATCACTCTCAGCTTATCAATAAATGACACCCAACCAAACAGACTCGGTTTAGCTGTTGAGACCCAGTAAAACTAGTGCTTGTACTTTTGCTTCCCTTTCTTTTTCGTTTATTTTTTGAAAGTTATACACGTAGAGCTTCAAGTTAACTTGAGAGAAATAAAGAAATCAACAGGCTCCAAATCAAGAAAGTTTGATTTTGGTGTAACAAATGTCATTGTCACATTTGAGAATTATGTGCATCCAACCTTGTCACACATTGTATTCGAAAATTCATAACACTGATTTATTGTATGCCATTCTATACCATTTCCGGAAATATATTGTATATTGGGTAAGAAGTAGCAAGTAAGCAAAGTGATAGATAAACTCTTTTAGTTGTTGTTAGTCTGAACGACTTGAAAAAGTCATAAAGAATAGTCGATTGCATCTGACTAGAAGAAAAGGTATCCAAACAAGCTTGTCAAGAAAAAAAAAAGACTCGCTCACCAATCTTGTTAAGAGTCAATAACAACTATTTTTTTAACAAAACCTCCCATTGATACATCTCATTCTATTTTGATCTAAGCCGCTCTATGGGCTTGGCCTAGTAATGAGGGAGCTGCTCAGCCAAAGACAAATGTCATATCACTGACTGTTTCTGAAAACTACTTCTTTACACGATGTTGTTCATATCAAAATCTAAGTCTTCAAGAGGTTTCGAAAAGAGAAAACAAAGCCAAAGTGAAAAGACTAGAAGAAGACAAGATATAGACGCTTCTTTCTTAGTTCTTTTGATGCTCATTTGTACATTTCTTAGATTGATATTTGAAGAAATGGAAAAGCTAGGTTATCAATCAAGATGATAGCATCTTTAAATATCAAGTATTAATTGGACTGATATATATATTTGACTATATTCAAAGCATAAAGTCTATCACATTGCTCCTTATGTATACTGATTTAGTTAGGCAACGCTAAAGCAATATCGTTCATGCAGATCTGTAAATTTAGTATCAAAAATTAAACTACACTGACCCCAGCATATTTCACTCTATTATTTTTACTTTTAGAACTCAGTAATAAAGGCATGATTATAAAGAGGTGTCTAAGGTACTCAAATGCTATCAGAATGTAGTCATCTCTTCGTCATTACTGTGTTAGATGGACTAATTCAGTGTTTTAAATAAAATTAATATTTAGTAGGACCACCATTTGCATGCATGCTGTCAATCAAACGATCTATCAAATTATTACCAATCTGATTCCATTGATTCAATAGCTCATCTCTCAATTCTTTGGTATTATTGATACCAGATTTCACGTTCTCAATTCTCTTTTCAAGAGCCCACCATAAGTGCTCAATGGGATTTAAATCTCATTGAGTAGGCCAGAAATCGAACCCTTTCATTCTATGGTTGGAACCAAATCCAAGGCGATGAGCCATTAGGTAAAGTAGTGTCCCATTGCTTTCTTTTGATCAATATTCTACACAGGTTTTAGAGATTTCACAATTCGAGGTGATATGGTGGAGAGCTTTTTTGGCGCGTGAAATTGACATTCCACTAGGTGATCAAGCAGGTGATACATGCTCTGCTTGAGTAAGATTAACTTGGGATCCATTAGCTAAAATATACAAAAAGAGTCATAAGCTATTCCATATGAAGAGATCTAAATATATCGTCAGTTAAGACGCATTGTAATGAAATGTGGCACTAGTTGATTCATGTCAAAGAGTATCTTAGTGTTTAGAGTAATTATGCATTTTGGGCTGATTCAACAAGGGAACATATGCAATTTTTCAGTCTATCAACAGATTATATATAGATGGATGTAGAAATGAGTTTTTATTCTTTCTTTGGTTTATGTCTGACTAGATAGATGATTTAGCGTGTTTCTAAGATCATATGATGAGATGTCTGGCTTGATAGAGAGTTTAGGTAAGCCTTGAGAGCGATACATTGGAAATGGCAGACAGCAGCAAGTGGTCAGTTTCTTTCTTTCTTTCTTTCTTGAAGTAAAGTGAACCCAATTCAGTTAGACGCGCATGTATGAGAGTAAAGCAGACCAAGAGACAATAGACCGAGAAGCAAGCGGTAGAGAAGCAGTTTTTTTTTGTAATAGGTTGTTTTCGATTTTTTTGGCTTAGTGATCTAAAACGCGTACCAGATAGAGCAAGAGTAGTAGTGGTAGTAGTAGATGAATCGGGTTCAAATAATAATAAAAACAAAAAATGTAGACATAAAGAAAGTACTAAAAAGTACTGATACAATCACAAAATTTTACAAAGTATAGACTAGGCACCATTCAAACGCATCCGCTGAATGAATGAAATGCTGAATGTGAGCTGCATGGAGCTCCATTTCATTTTCATTAAATTCAATACTGTGAGATATTCCTTAAAGACACACTTCAAGCCAAAGTATATTCAGCGAACGCGTCAAAGAGACATCAATTAGACAGTAAAGAAGAATATAATACGCCCTTCAGACACGCACGCACAAGCACGCATATCTTTTACTTATTGTACATCACCAATGTAGAAAAAAGAAGTGATACTTAACTTTTAGTTTGCCTTGACCTTGTATTGAGAAGAGAGATTGATATGAAGTGAGAAAGAAAGGAAAAAGAGGGAAAAGAAAAAGAAAACGCAAAGGGCGTGTATTTATCAACATCAAGGAGGTAGAGTCAGTTGATCATGGGTCAACCAATCAGAAAAATCAACCGAAGTGACGAAATCTTCATTTGATCCTTTATTTACCAATATTGCCAAAAAGCCATCCATAGCCATCCTATACACACACATCAGCTATCTATATGGCTCATGTATCCCCGCTTAATTTCTGGTAGCTGAAGCTATCAATGTAGTCTATATGATGCGTGAAAATGCAACCAGAGTGCAATAGAACTAAACTCAGCGAGATATGCTGGTCTCTCAGATCATCACGGAGATCCAGCCATACAGCTTGTGTGATTGACAGTCTTCTTCGACAGCTTATTTTCCTCTGTTGACCCGTGGTCCTGACATAGACGCTGGCTAGACACCTCAGTTAAAGTCACAAAAGAAAGAGAAAGAAATGCAGAGTATGGCAAGTCAGGATGTAACTATACGGACAATGCAAAGGTTTTACGAGTAAAAGACAGAGATAGTCATGTATTGCTTGAGAAAGAACTGTGTAGCAGTAGAATAGCCAAGTAGAGCAGAACCGATTTGAGACAGTTAGAGATGGAGTAATCATAGACAGAATACTTAAGAGTTGTTTTTATGTGATGAAATTCAATGCGCTTACAGTTGGCTAACAGTTTATCATGCGCGTGATAAATCTTCAAGAAGAATAGATTGCTATTGAATGTTTCAGGAGAAAAGCTTATACATATGTTGGTGATTAGTTTGGTGCAATCAGAGTCATTTTATTTCTGGACTAACAGCATTCAAATTGCTGAAAAACATGAAGCAATATTGCCAATTACAACGAACACATTATTGCTTGAAATAAATCGGTTTCAGCCCAATGAATAGTAGATAAAGGACACTGGTCAGCAATAATATATCTAAGCACGGACTTGATTCAAGATAGATCACTATAACCAAATTGTTGAAATCAAAATAGTTCCTTCATCTTTGCAAATCTCTCTCTCTAGAACAAAACCAATTTTATACATGGCAGATAAGCCGGACCTATAGTTTATTTGCAAACAATTAGTTTCATTTCATCGAGGGATTGTTCCTTATTGCTTGAGAATAGAGTTAAAAGCATAAACTTTGTTTGTGATCACAAAGGAATTTTTTTATTTCTGACAAATAAGGCTTAGAGAAATTGATTGGAAGCTGTATGATCCTTCCAGTTACATGTCAGAGCTCCATCTTCGTGAAAGATGAAGCGTCTATCATGCTGAGGCTGCAATTCCATGAGACAGTACTGGAAGTCTTCTGATGAAACTTCAATGTGTTTGGCCCTGTTTCATCAACAGCAACAAGAGGACCAACATCACCTTTCCAAAAACAGCCCCAAACCATCACTCCCCCCTTTAACAAATTTGTAATAGGCGCTGTGAGTTCCTCCTTGTATCGCTCGCCTACACGACGAAGAGCTCTGGTACCACCATCAACTCCTTAAACTGAATATCTGGGTTCATCGAACCAGATGACCTCAGCCCATTGATCTGGCGTCCAGTGCGAATGCTCCTTTGCCTATTCCAAACGATTTCTCTGGTGAGTGTCCGTTAAAGCTGGCTTGTGTGCTGCGTAGTACGATTTGAACTCAAGAACATGAAGATTAAACACAACGGTGTCTCTACATATATTAATATTGCTACGTTTTAGCTCTTTTGTAGCTTTATGAATGCTCATGAATGAATTGCGAACTACAGCACGTTCGAGTTATCTCAAACTCCTAGAGTTTATTTTTTTTTTGGATCTGTTGGCAGAATTGTGAAGGAGAGGCGTATTTGTTTCATGAATAGTCTTCGCAGTATCTCTTACAATCTCTCTAGCCAGCCCAATCTTCTTTTCGACAGTGGCGTTATTGTATCCTTCCTTATTCAGCCAACAAACACCCCAATACATCTTGTCAGTGACTTTAGTGTAGCTACCACACTTGCGCTTGTTTTATATGCTATTCGTATCTTTGAATGTTCGTGTTTGTAAGAGAAGTAAGAGGTTTGTTACAAGAATCATCATGAGAATGATGCATAGTTTTAAGAAAAATGCTTTGTATAATGCGGTTTACTTAAAGTTTAACGCTTTTTCTCGTATAATAGTGGCTGCCTTGTTACGGCTTTGAAGCTTGCAAAGAACTGACGCAAGATGACTCTTTGTCATACAGACATATGTATACACTTTCAACTCTAAACCTACTTTTCCAAAGAGGAGAAAAAAGTAATTCAATGCATATATTAGATATGAAAAGACCCTTTATTCGGTAGAAAAGTAATGTAATATCAAAGCAAAGTGCACTTGGCGTGTTATATGTTATCCTTACTTGTCATACTTAGTAAATCAAACAAGCCTCTCAACTCCTCTCTCCATCAACCAAAGAATAGCGTTTTGCTTCATTTGCACTAAAAGAAACACAACAAGGTTAGAGCTGCCTTTTCTCCATCATGAAATGTTATATTGTTTATATTACCAAATCTCTCGAAAGAACCTGCAGGTCCGATTGAAACATCAGGATGAACAACTTCTGGATGAGCTAAGAGGTATTGTGCCTTTGCTCTCTCTGCAGCTTTACTGACTGCTTCATCGTCTGAGTCTGTTTTATATAGATCGCATCGATTACATTGTGTGCATTTAGATCCTGGTACAGATCTAAAATGATCACAAAAATGAGCATAGGATTCTATGTTAAACATCAGTATTACGGGCATCTCTACAAACCATATTCTTCTTCCCAACTTGTTTTGAGCTAATTACTTGCCTTTACCAATATCCTTTCTACAAATATAACACATCTTGTAACCGCATGGGCAGGTTATCTTATTACACCCATCCAATTTTTGAAATGACAGAGAACAGCTTGGGCACTATTAAAGATGGTATAGCAAACTAAATACATATGTTTTTTTCTATCTTTTGCTTGATTCTGAACAAAACTACTTACAGTACGTTTTACAGCATCTGCCATAGCCTTCTCCACAAAGAGTCTCAATCCATCCGATTCCTTTTCCCAACATATATGAGCGCCACGTATGGGTCGATGACATATCAGACATGTTAGTGTTTTACAATCTTGATTTTTGCATTGAAAGGTATTGCCTCTCCGTGCTATAACCACTCGACTATAAGCTATTTGGATATCCCTTTCAATATCCCACTGATGCAAAAGAAAAGTAAAGGAAAGTGTAAACACATAGTACTTATAGCTGCTTTGTAAAGCAAGCAAAATCAGCAAGAAGAATACCATTATCCATCGTGCCACTGTCTTCAACATGCTGTTTCCGTTGATTGACTCCAATGGCCGAATTGACTCATCCAGTTCAAAATAAGGGCATGCACAACACTGGACTTTCTGCTCCTCTTTATAGCTGTTCTCTAACAATGAATGCTCATATGTATTCCACAAGTCCTTTGTCACTACTTCTCTTAAGCTACGGGTAGGAAGACAGCCTGAACAACTGTCTGTGGAGGATATACAATAGATTCGAGGTTGTCCTCGCAAAGAACCCTGTCCAAACAATCCTTCTGTAACAAAGTGTGTGATGCAGTCGAAACAAAAAGCGTGTTGTCCTTCACTACAGAATATGAGCTGTTCAAATGACTGATCTCCGTAGCAACAGTCGCATGTGATGAGCTGGTGGCACTCTGTATACTCGTCGAAATTGATATCATGCGCTAGTTTTTTATCATTTTCTACTTGCGTCTTGATCCCGCGCTGCCTTAACTGATCAAGTTGATCCAACAGACTGTAATCAGACACTTTCAGTTTATCTCGATGGGATGGCGTTGAAGACCAATGAAGAAAGAAGTTTTTCAGTGTATTCCAAAATCCATGAGAGCCAAATGACTTGAGTTGGTCATAGCACTTCAGGTAATCCCAATTGTTCTCAGCAAGGACAGCTCGAATAGAAGATTTCCATATCTGAATGGTGATTTCATTAGAAATACGCTTTATAGAAACAATACATAGTCTATACCTGCGGGAAATCATGAATTAGTTGAAGTTGAGCTTGTGCCTTATAAGTGTCACTTCGAATGCTCTCAGCGATATCCATTTTGCCGTATTCTAGCCGCTCAGGATAAATGCGAATAGACAGAATATAGTCTGCAACCTGCTCAACATGAGCATATGAGTATTGTAAGACACACTCTCTCAAGAAGCTTATGTCGCAGTCAGGAAATAAGTCGAGCGCTAGTATTCGAAGACAGGCATTTAAGCGGTTGTCGCCTCTTTTGAATTTCGGTAGCTGAGGGTAATGTCCTCCGAGTTCTGTGATGACCTTGTTGGCGATCCTCTCGACTGGATCTTGAGAGTAATGACTTAGGCAAGAGCGGAAGTATTCTGGATCTTGTGTTTCTCTAAAGTTGAGTAAGGTCATGACTGAAGAACAAAAAAGCTTACCTACCTCCATTTGGGAACAGACTCAAAAGCTGTGAAAGGTGTTTGTCATCTAAACTATCCTTTTTTTTTAAAGACATGATTTGAATAACAATAAAAAAGGAAACAATGATTATTTCTTTTCAAACACATTTTTGTCAGAAGCCCCGAGACTAGTATTGTTGCATTTTATTTGAAAACATTCCGCTTTGTATTTTTGAAAAGCCAAAACTGTTCACGAAGGATGGTTGAGTGAATGCTACTTTTAGTGTAGTCTTTCTTATTTTAGTACCTGCAAGTCAATCATAGTTTGGCTGAGGTAGAAATCTGTAAACAATACTTGCATGAATTATTTTAGTGATGTTTGTACTCTATCAAATGTGCTTTCTATGTCGCAAAACTCTCTCTCTCTCTCTCTCTCTCTTTTAACTGGTATCTACAGTAGCGAACCTATTCTCAAAATTACTTGAACAATAAGACACTAAAGCTTGTGCTATTGCTTTTTATTATGATGTTTTGTAAACGCACTCTCCCAAAAGAGAAATGCTTTGCGGATAAAAGTACAAAAGAAGCATAGGAATCGCATTTGTTAGATGCTACCGATAACAATGAGATGAAAATAAGCAATGCTTTTCTCCTTTCTCTTCTCCGCCTGTTCCTTCTATTCTCTGCACTCATATAAGCTGATTAACTTAGCATCGCATTGCATAATAAGCATGAGCTTTCTTATATTTTCTTTTACTATTCTATCTTTCGAGCATTATGTGAGCGTTGTGTATTTCGTTGTTCTCGATTATTTTTCTTTTTAGAAAAGCAATTTGTAAGGTTGTGAATTTATTAGTTTTCAGAGACATCGATCTAAATTTAGTTAAATACACAATGACTGTCTGGAAGAGAAAAGCATCGATTTCATCGTTGCTATTTTAGCTTTCCTTTTTCTTCCACATGCCTATTGCTACACAACAGCCCAGAAAGAAAGGGCCCAGATGGAAGCATCTAACAAGACCGATGCTAATGCGTCAGAATTTAAAAAAAAAAGAATTTGACAGGCATAATGACCTGAATTTGCAAAAAATGAGGCCCTCACTTTTCATCCCTTCTTCTTCTCCTTCTTTCCTCCCCTCTTCTTGCCAATCTTGTGTTTAAGAAACATTGGTAAAGCCCTTCAACTCCTTTATTCCTTAGATAATGAAACTATTTCCTTACTATCGATATGGTAAGGGAATCATTTCTTGTAAATAGCAGGTATTTGTAAATAAAGAAAATTAAAGAGAAGAAAGAGGGGGTTGAATGTTCAAACAATTTTTATTCAGTGATCAAGGCGCTTTATCATGATAGTGTTGCCTCTCATGTAATTGCACTAGAACGTCATTCAGAAGCCAATTTAAACCAGATGGCTCTAAAAGCATGGTTCACTAAATTTTGAGCTCACTTGTATATTTGATTCATGTCATTATAAGCAAATCTAACTGTAAAGCCATTCAAGAGTTTCCCCTTCCGCCTTTTTGTTCTCTGTAGACTCCAAGTGTTTGCAAGGCCTCTTTGCATTTAAATGCTTATTTATGTATATCAACAAAAGCCTGCTTAAACTTCAAGTCGCAATTCAACTATTGTATATCATTTTTTTATTGTATTGATGTTTGCACAAAATATAAACATAAGTGAATCGTGGCATTTTCTTTTCTAATAATACAGATAATCTAAACAACAAAAGCTTGTACTTTATCTGTTTTCGATTCTAAAGGTGGCTGTTCAATTTGGCAAAAATACCATAGTTGGGGCACCCAACTTCCTTGAAACGAATGTTGAGTACTCCTACGTTAAGGTCGCCTTTTGTAGAGAGTCTTCTAAAGGCACCAGGTGTAAGATCAATATGCTTATTGAGTTTGCAGGCAGCACATTTGTCGATAATTTGAACTACAATGCTCTTTCCATTGCCATTGTTTGTAATTTTCATGCATTTGTTACATTGCTCAAAATTGTACATAGCCTATTCCATTATGGAGTAAGTACACATTGAACTAAAGTCGATCTAAAATCAAACTTACCATGGCTCCAACCATATCATTGACATGAGCATCAATGTTAGGTAAGCCGTGTCTGCTAAAACAAGCAGCCTTTAGCAAATCCTTTCCTGTGTACCAAGTACCTCGTTCGCCTCGTTTTGCTAGTTCGTCACCAT
The DNA here is from genome assembly GCA_025331435.1 of Choanephora cucurbitarum. Classification (NCBI taxonomy): domain Eukaryota; kingdom Fungi; phylum Mucoromycota; class Mucoromycetes; order Mucorales; family Choanephoraceae; genus Choanephora; species Choanephora cucurbitarum. Next base: position 94,209 of record JAIWNI010000035.1, read on the forward strand.
CAAATTGCATGACGCGAGCTAAACCATGCCTTCCATCTGGTGTGCTGTTAATGGCCTGTGTCAAAGTGAAAACAACTGTCAAAAGAAAAGCTATGAAAACTGTCGAAACCATGATGAATTGCAAAAGATATTTAAAGCGTTTACAGAGAGAAAAGTGAAAATTGATTATAAACGATATATATGTATTCGAGATAAAAAGAGAAACAAAAGCATCCTAACTCATGCTTTTATACACTTGTCTCTCTCTTTTTCTAAATGCCCTTTTTGTTTTGTTTATTTAAGGAGTAACAAATTTCTATTGTTCATCTTACAAATGTCTTATAGGAGGGTTTCTTAAAAAAAGAAACAATGGATAGACATAGACGAATAAGTTTTTTTTCTTTGTTTATATGTTGCCGACTCATATGTATCAAGAATGCAAGCAGTGAGATAGAATTTAATAGTGACATCTCCTTTTATAGATTACCTTTCTCTCTATATTCGGCACTAGGAAAAAATGAGTTAGAAGAAAAGGAACTGGTGGAAAGAGAAAGAATCCCTTCATATCTTCAGTAGAACTTTATTGCTCAGTCAATTGACTTATTCGCAAAAAAAGTTTTTCTTTTTTTTTCTTCAAAAAAGCCCCTTACCACTTATTCGAGCTATTTATTAAACTCCTCAAAGGAGAAAGGGAGGACTATATCAAAGAGACTGGAACACATTTCGTTGTAAATGATCCAAGTCTATAGTTTACTGGGTCAAAAGTATTTTGTTTTCTTGTGATCGTCTTCTTTTGCCTTGTGCAAGAGCAGTAATTGAAACTTTAATTCAGTGCCTGACAATTTAAATCAACTGCATACTTTGGACACATAGGGTATGCAGTTTAAAGAACAACCTGTTTTTGGTCATTTAATATTAGATATCTAGACACGATGCACGTTTTTTTCTTTTCGACTTGAAAGTCAAGATAAAAATAACAAAAGGCTTTATGCACTATTTTAATGAAAAACTTCTGCGCATAACAAAAGGAACATATGGAACGAGGTTCCAAGTGAATGTGAGTCTTTTTTTTTTCTGGTATAATCAGGTACAGTTTGTCATATTGATTCCAAACTTAGTACACCTTATTGATATTCTTCTCGTATCAAGAAACTTATTTTTGAGAGTTCTTGTTATTTTAAGGGAATTACATTTATTTATAGGTCATTGGAATAGTCCAAGATGGGCCAGAAACATGGACGATTGAACTCCCAAAATCAGAAAATTAGTATAGAAAACACTTTAGAAAGATAATTTCATACTTGATGAACTCGGATCTCTAGGCGATGTTTCTTTTTCAACGTTAATCACAAAAAGATGAATGTAATGGGGCAAGAAAACCATGAGAATTAGCTTGTAACAAAAAAAATATTAAAATGTTTTATTTTACTAATTTTTTTTCAAATAATATATATAAAGAGAATGGAATGATTATGTCTATAATACTACACAGGGAAGGAAAAAAAGTCTATGGTTGATGCGTTTATAATTCTTCATCAGTGGTGTAGACTTCTTCACCACGCTTACGACGTTCCATACGCTCCTTCTTCTTCTTACGGAGTTCCTTGGAAGTCAACTTCTTCTTCTTTTCAACAGCCTTGATGGTGTTACCTTGGGCATCAACCATATCTTCTTGTTCTTGTTCCTTGACAGCGGTAGTACCGTTACCAGAGACCCAGTTGTGACCAGAAGGAGTCAAGCGACCGGCGTCAACCATCCAGACTTCGTTACAGAGGGCTTCAGTGAATTCACGGTTGTGAGTAACAATGACAACACCACCACCGAATTCCTTGATGGCCATAGCCAAAGCACCAAGAGATTCACGATCCAAATAGTTAGTAGGTTCGTCAAGAACCAACATGTGAGGCTTGTTCCACATAGCAGCACCAATGACCAACTTGACCTTTTGACCACCAGAGAGACCACGGATACGAGAGTGAGTGGCGAATTCAGGTTCAAGACCAACTTCGGCCAAGTGCTTTTCGATTTCCTTAGCAGTCAAAGGACGGTTAAGACCCATCTTGGCAGCTTCGGCAGAGTCAACTTCGGCAATCTTCTTACCGAAACCCATGTCTTCAAGCTTTTGACGAGAGATCCAGGTGTTGTCAACAGAAGAGCGACCAACCCAAGAAACTTCGTATTCGTAAGATTGCTTGAGCTTACGACGACCAACAAGTTCTTCAACAGTACGCTTTTCACCATCGATGATGAAAACTTGTTCCATGACCTTCTTGTTAGATTCGGCGTTCATACGGTCGTTCTTGTCGAGTTCTTCACGATCTTCACCGGTAGCGTAACGCCATTGGATGTATTCGTTGGGGGTAGAGTCCAAGTGCTTTTCAATGTGGTGGAAAGCGTGTTGGGCAACGTAGGCAATACGCAAGTTAGGGTGCTTCCAGACGGAACCAACTTCGGATTCGATTTCACCAGTCAACAACTTGATCAAGGTAGACTTACCAGCACCGTTGGGACCAATGACAGCAACACGAGAGGAAAGAGAACATTGCATGGAGATGTCAATGAGTTGCTTACGGTCAGAACCAGGGTATTGGAAGTCAACGTTCTTCATCTTCAAGATAGCACGTTCCTTGGTCTTGATACCTTCGAGGAACCCGGGTTCGGGGAACTTGAAGGAGATTTGAGAAGCTTCAAGAGAGTAGTAAGAGGCAGCACGAGGAACCTTCTTGACGAATTCAGAAAGGTTACCCTTGTAACGCTTGAGCTTGTAGTTGGGTTCGTAGTGAATAATGTCGGAACAGACGTGATCCAAGAAACCAGAGTCGTGAGAAACAATGATGGAGGTAACAGTCTTAAGACCCAAGAGGTAGTTTTCCAACCAGGCAACGTTAACAACATCCAAGTGGTTAGTAGGTTCGTCAAGCAAGAGAATATCAGCGTTCATCAACATAGCACGAGCAAGAGCAAGCTTCATCTTCCAACCACCAGAAAGTTCACCAATAGCCATCTTGGTAACCATAGCTTCAGAGAAACCATAGTCCAAAAGGATCTTACGGACTTGTTCGGGGTCCTTGGTTTCAACACCTTCGGAAGCAAGGATGAAGTCAACAAGGGGAGTATCGGCTTCAGAACCATCGATATCGTGTTCGACGTAGACAGTCTTAAGTTCGGAACGAGGAGGGAAACCTTCAACTTGTTCGTTGGCAATAGCACGCATGAGGGTGGACTTACCACAACCGTTGGCACCACAGAGACCGTAACGACGACCACGCTTAAGACGGAGAGCAGTTCTGTTCAACAAGATCTTGGCACCGTAAGCAAGAGAGAACTCACAGTTACAGAGGTCTTCACCTTCATCATCTTCTTCTTCGGGGTCCTTAGGAGTAACAGCTTCCTCACACTTGTTCAAAGCAGTGACGGCAAGAGATTCGGCATCTTCAGCAGAGACGAAAGTCTTAGCGTAAGGAGCGAGAGTTTGGATCCAGACATTCTTGAAGAAGTTCTTGGAAACACAGAGAGAAAGAGCAACATCGTTCATGAAGGCAACAGTGGTGTTGAGGAATTCATCCATGTTTTCAGGCAAGAGTTCCTTGATGGAAGAGTCAACCTTGATCTTCTTTTGGTCCTTGGTGAAAACTTCAGTACCAGGGTTCTTGAGACGTTGGAGGGTAGCAAGAGCCTTTTGGACGACACCACGACATTCGGGGTCAGCAACGATGTCTTGGACGTGTTCAAGAGCGGGCAAGAGAACGGGCAAGAAAGGAGCAGCTACATCGGGATCATCGACAAGCTTGGACATGTTGTCAATAATCAAGGCAGACTTACGCTTGATGGGGGTAGCACGTTCGTTCAAACCACGGTTCAAGAGAGGAACCATGATGGAGAGAGTGGCAGAGTCAACTTCTTGGACGAAGGTAGTAGCACCGAGCAAGTGAATGGTTTCGGGGACGTTTTCGGGGTGGTTGATACAGTTGATAACGGCAGGAATGAAACGTTCAATATCCTTGTTGTTAACAAGAGAACAGATGACACCCATGGTTTCGGTGGCCTTCTTCTTGACATCAGCCTTAGTATCCCACATACAGTCAGAGACTACGGGGACAACATCGGGAATGGCAACAACGAAGTCAGTCTTGAAAGTCTTGGTAAGGGTTTCCAAAAGCTAATAAGTTAAAAAAAAATAATTTAGTCACTGATTTTTTCTGATGAAAAAAAATGGGGACCATGACTAATTATCAAAGTTGTACGCCCCCATCTAATTAATTGAAAATTATCTTACCTCAAGAGAGAGCATCTTGGTTTGCCACTTACAAGAGTTACCGAGACCTTCGAGAATGTAGGGAACCAACAAAGAACAAGCGTTAGCGTTGATCTTTTCACACATGTTCTTGGCGGCCTTTTCAGCAGCATCCTTAACGGAGGTTTGCTTATCGGCTTGAAGTTCCAAGAGGTTGACGAGGAAAGGAGCAATGTAGGGTTCAGTTTGGTGGTCAACGTTTTCGTTGGTGAGAGCAACGATAGCGGCAACAGCACCAGCACGAGTACCGGCGTTCTTCTTGTGAGCAATGTCCTTCTTGAGTTGTTCAAGGACAGGCTTGAGGGCAAGGATACCGTTGGCCTTGATGTGAGCAGCGAGTTCAGCAGCAACAGCTTCACGGTCAGCGTCAGAAGCAGCAGCGAGCTTGGTGACGATTTCCTTAGCCTTCTTGTTCTCAACTTCGGAAGGAGAGACAATGGTCAACTTCTTACTTTGGATTTCGCTCTGTTTAGCGGCAGCGGCAGCTGGCATATTAATGTATTAGAGAATGGATAAGAGCGGGAAAAATAAAAAAGAGGAAGTTCACAAAAAGGTACTTGTGAAAAAGGGAACAAAGACGTTAAAGACTTCAACAATTCAAACTGGGTGCTATTTATTCAGAAAAATTTTTCTCTTTTTCTTTTTCTAACTAAAAAAAATTTTTTCGACCAGAGCAGTTTATAGTACATATCTACATAACCTTATTTGGACGTTAACCAAGCAGATTGCGACGGACTTTCTCGAAAAAGGTCTTACAGGTCAAGATACAGGTGTTTCCCTTTGGATAAGTCTCTGTTAGACCCACTTTCAATTCCCGTCAATGTGGCTTTTTTTTTGTGGTAGCTTTCATTTTATTTTGCACAAAAATGAGGGCAGTAGGCCCAACAGAACTAGATAGAAGCAAATAGATAAGATCTAATGCTGTGTGTTTAAAGTGCAAACATTGTTGGTATATTTTCTTTTGAATTGCTGTGTGTATGCTGATGTGCTTCCGTGCATTTTGGAAATTATGAGATTTATGTCGGTGTCATAAGTAGACATTCTAATCAAAACATTGTTGAAGTGATCCAATGCCTTTTCGATCTATATATATCACCTAAATTTGATCTTTGCTGCGCTTCTTTTTTTTGGTTCAGTTCAGCAGTATTGTCAGCGAAGATACCTGCAATTGCAGATAGAAAAAATCAGATGGAAGATGCAATCTTAAGAAAGAAAAATGAGCAGGCTGTTACATATATTTGCATAGTCTATGACAATGCTAAAAATCTGAATGACAGCAAGAAGTAGTAAGAAGAGTAGCATTATGCATAGCTTTTTTTTTTCAGAAACACAACAACAATTACCACTCGCTACTCTTACTCAACGAGGAATATCTCAAGGGACGACCAATCATACTTAAGGCTTCATTGGCAGACAGCTTTTCGATTTTCATCTCTCGTATCCATTGCTTCTTTTGATACTCACTTGTGATCGCATTGTTGCTGAGAATTTGATTAACTTCCTCGCTCAAAAAAAATCGATATCTTCAACAAAAACAAGCACAAATCTATCTATTCTCTTGTCTTTTTTCTCTGAAAGAAAAAACGACCATCAATTGGTTATACCATAGTTTGATGTCATTGAGTACATGCAAAAATTGGTTTTCATGATAGCTCCCGTCGCATATCTCCATTATCGTTTCATAAAAATGGCTTTTCTTGCAATACTCGAAAAGTGCGACCTGAGAAGCACAATCTGCAAAGAATGGATTGATTTCTATACGACATTTTGCAAATCGTACTCCTAAGCTGTCCACGACAGAGAACAAAGTATAACAGTTCAAGAATCTTGCAAAGGAAATCAACTCTAATACAACAAGGAGATCAAGCACTGTGCTTCGGTTCGTGTTGAACCGCGTAAACCTATCTTTTCGAAAGAGAAAGATAACAGAGATTGTATGCAGTATCCAAAAGTACGAAATATGTGTTTTTCAGTGACTTAGATCAAGTGACGCACATCAAGTTCTTTAATTAACACTTGATGTCTAAAGAAGTGGTGCAATCAGCCTTTCCGAACTTCTCCTGAGTCAGTCTACTGCCCCCCTTCGAGCGGCAAAGTCATGACTGCCACTGCTAAGTCAGATAAGCTTGATGAAACATCGCATTCTAGCATTGTTATGAAGAGTCTGTGTGTTGTTGAACCTCATTCGTTTTATCAGTACAACTAAATCGCTTATTGCCAGTTTTCTGCTATGACCTTAACATAGCGGGTCAAAGCATAGACTCTGTCGCTAGAAATAGGAGTAGGGGCTTTATGAATGTTTTCTGGCATTAGATGATTACATCGTTAGTATTAGACTTTAAAATAATCGTGCAATTCTGAAGAAATATAAACAGCCACAGAGGCGGAAATTGAAAGTGTCTGTCGGCCAATGATTTTCTCTATTGAGAAGTCAAGAAAGCATCTCCTAGATATAACCAAAATAGAAGCGATTTGTACAGAATAGTATACAAGCCATCTCAACTTGAGCTATTTTTAATAAACCATCCTTGCGATCTATAGAGCACAGTGATATTGTAGATATAAATTCAATTAATAGAATTTTTCTCTCTGGCATATCTGATGAATAGAATTCATTCTTATAAAAGATATGGTGACAATAACAAAAATTTTCAATTCGTTCAGCAGTTCGAGAATTATATATCAAAACGAATTGACTAGAAAAAATGTCGTGAAAATGGGCGCCGTAATAATACAAAGATAAAGAATCAATTCAGTAACAGCATAAATTTGAGATGTCGCTGTAACAGAGTGTTTAGATCAGCAGAAAAATTATACTTTAATACTATTGTTCAACATTTCAATTTGTATTACATAGCATGGTTCTATCTTTGCTTATGATAGCAATTATATCAAACTATATTGAATGGCGTTTTAATTTGTTTTTGTTTATATTATTTGCGTAAGCCTTGCGTCGTCAAGAGGTTTCATAGTGCTGATAACAGAGGGAGGTAAAAACTTTAGAACGATATACCAAATTTACAGGATAGTAAATATATGTTTACGTACATACTTTAAGGACTTAACAAAACATGATTTTTTGACGCTTTAACAAGACTGACAGTCATAAGTCTAACGGCTTGTGCGTCAACTAAAATGATATTGCTAACTGACCAAGCTCGAATCTAATAACTATCTGAAACAGCAAAGCCATGAACATGCTGCTCTTTGTCTAAAATCGAAACAAGAAAAGTGACGGAATTGGCAGACTATGATACTCAAATGTGTGTAACACGCACATCAACCATACAATTGTTACACAAGCAAACAATGATGTACTACGTAACCTGATCTAGAAAGCTTAAGAACAAACCCGAGAGAGAGAAGGAAAAGCAACAAATCATGAGACAGAAATCAGTGACAAAAAGAAACTACTAATGTTGTATTCAACTTCAATGTTTTTGCTACGATGTCCATTCAGAACATATCAGTAGATTTTATCAACACTATGGCTTAAAGTCACAAGTATGTTTGAGTGAATCACCCTTTCCTTGAGATTGTACAGCTTTGCAAGCTACTTAATGGTATATAGTATTTTTTTTAGTGAAATTCAAGCTCTCTTTGAGTACAATGTTTTTTCTTGAAGTGTAATCTATTTTTGAAGATGTCGTGCATCCGCATTATATAAGACGGAAAAGAAAGCTATGTGCTTGGCGCATTCAATAACCAGCAAGCAAATAAAGACATCCCTAAAATAAACATCGAGAAGAGTTGGGCTTAGGTTTGAGTGTGTCCTTCGGGCACGATTTTTTAAAAAGAGAATTCAAACTTTTTCAATACTTCCATACATGGTTATACGGTCAACAATGTAACTGGTTTATTTGCGGACAAAATGTACTATCAATACAATATCGCACGAGCCACTAACAAACTATTTAACCAAAAAAAAAAAGAGAGACAGACCGAATCAAAAAAGTGTCAATTAAATCAGTTTCTCTTGCTTTGGAGTTTCTTCTGCTACGGCAACTGGCTGAGAGTTAAGCAAATCTTTTTCTATTATGTTGTTTGATTTGTTAGTTTACGTTGCACACAAGACATATTAAACAACAACTTGCCCAACCCCCAAACATGAGTTTTTAATTCGAGGTGTTCGATGTTTAGTGTGTCCTTTAGGTGATGCATATCCAGGAAAGTTAGCAAGTAAATAGATCATGCATGGATTTATGCTAATCTTACATAGAGTTTACGGAAATCGACCTTCAAGTCCGCTAATTGTTTCTTGGTGGCAGTTGTTTCCTTTAACTTGGCAATGTCTTTATCAACAGCTTCGATTCGACGTGCATAATCTTTGACCTAAAATACCACGATTAACATATAATGAGCTAAAAAACAGGGTTCGTTTTTTTTCCTTCAATTATTGTCGTTATGATTATTTTCCTTCGTTTAATGAATATCTAACCTTATCTGTTGAAGCCTGAAGTTCTTTGACAGAAAGCATTAATGCTTCAGATGCGTTGTTGTATTCGCCCAAAAGATAATAGTAACCAGCAGAACCTGCAGCTGTAACACCTAAGAGAAATCCAATTATACTATGATTTTTTTCTTCAGGTCAGCTTGTCTTCTTTCAAGAAAAAAAAAGGGGGAGGAGTACACATATATCTTGTATAATAACTTTACCCTCCACGTGTAGCAGTAAGCTTGGGTGCTGAAGTAGAGTATTGACGTGCTTGAGATGACAAGTTAGCACGTTGAGCCAAACGGAAAATTGAATTCATTTTTCTAACAAGTTTTGTTGTTGATTAAAGAAAATTCGCTCATGTTTTGTATGAAGTATAGTCTTCTTTTTAGTATCTGGGGATATTTACCTACAAAGTAATTAGTCTAATAAACTGAGAAAATGTAGTAAAAAAAAATAAAAGGCACTTGCACCAGGGGAATTCATGTCAAGTAGATTCATTCTCCGCAGGTAGTTTTGATTGCCTAAATGACAGCATTTACTCAAAGAAATCTCCCTTGCGTTATTTTGATAGAGTTAAGAAAGACTCTTGTGCCTACACTTGAACTAATATATACCGCTTTTATATAGACTGTGAAGTGATTTCTCTAATGGCTTGTCCCAGAAGCGTGTTCTACTATCTCGTTCTTGGCGTTATGCTCCGGGTGATTTTATATATAATACACGATGACATATTTCTGGAGAGTAAGAACAACATGGTTATGAGGTAAGTGTTTGCAACTTGGGTGTCTCCATAAATTGAAATATATTTGATAAAGAAAGAAGAACGTTTAATTTCGTAAGAATAAAACCTCAAAGATAATTGTCTAAACATGTTTCAAAAAAGTCTCTTTATTCTTATAATGACTATGATATTCATAATGCTGTCAGTCAAGTAATGCCTTTTTTTAGTTGACAATCAATTCTCAGTGTCTTTTTATAATCTCCTCCATTGTTGGATTGTAAGATCACGTTGACAAGTCAGCCATAATCAGCAAACACTTGGATGAGTAAGTCTACTATGGTTTTACTCTGCTTGTTTGGGACAGGACGTGCAATAATGTGTTTTGTGCATAAATCAACAATCATTACGATATGGCAGTTGCCTTTCTATGTCATAGGAAATGGTCCGCATGTGTCGATTGCTATATGAGAAAAGGATACAAACTCGACAATGGATCCGAGCAGATTGTAACCTCCTTTCGTGATATTATGTCTAGCGCAATCCTTGCATTGAAGTAAGATGCTATTGAAATCATCATAGATGGAGTTCCAATGCAAGCCGAGACATATGCGGATGCGTTTAATCACTCCATCGATTCCCCAATGACCAAGCTTATGAGCTTCTCTAATGATGTCTGATCTGTCATGTTTCGGTGGACATATGTAGTCAGTTGCTTGGGATTTGTACTCATCACTATCCAATTGTATGGCTGATAAATTTAATTTTTTGTCCTTTGAAGAAATCCGTCTAGTATACGTGTATTCATCCTTCTCTTGGATCAGATCTGCTCTCTTAGTTAAGATCATGCGTCTTGATCTTTTCAGTTGCTTGCCGTCCTTTCTTTCCAAAGCTTGATCTTTGGGGATTGGTGGAAACGGTCTACTAAGGCTGTCAGGTAAGGTGTTCTCTAGATCCTTTGTGTGTGATGGCAAAGTCAAAATTTTCCACGATTTCGAGACGTGATTGCAATGTGGGATTTAGGCATTTGGAAGTATGTAAGAATGTGAGTGCCATATGGTCTATTCGAATTTCGAACATGTCTTTGCTATGAACCCTTAACAAAGATCTGAAGCGCTCCAGGCCAAAACAGAGGGCTTCCGCTTCTCTGCGGTTGGTTGACTAACCTCTTCTAGCATGACTCAGTGACCGACTTATGAATGCTAGGTTTTTGTTTCTTTCCTGCACATTCCTTTGAAAGAGAGCACATCCTGATCCGTATAGTGAGGTATCATACTCAAGATAGATCTTTTTGTTTAAGTCTACTTGATGAAGTAGTACTTCTGATTGTAGTCTCGTTTTAATGGAGTTCAATCTCTCTATATGTAAATCAATATATTTCCTTTTGGCATTGGAGTCTGTTCGCGATTGATTGATTGGGGGTATCTACTTTGCTGAGCATAGGGCAAAAGTCTCGCAAATGTGATACCACTCCCATGAGACTTTGAACTTGTGCAGTTGTTTGAGGGATCTTCCAATTGTTAACATTGGATACTTTCGACAAATCAATTTTACACACGCCAGACTTAATTACAAAGGCAAGCAAGATCAAACTAGTCTCAAACAGTTTTGTTTTGTCAAAGCTTATTTCTTGATTTATAGATGTTAACCTGTCAACAACTTTGTTGATCAGTGCAACATGCTCCTCTATTGTTTCCGAGAACAAGATGCAGTCATCAACGTATGTTTCAACGCCTTCAATGTTACTCAGTAGTGACTTCATGTGGTAACAGAACAAACTAATCAAGAAGGATAGCCCGAGAGGTGCTCGCTTCTAACAATAGCATTATCTTTTATAAGAAAATGTCTATATTTCTTGCGAAGCCTTATCAATAGGAAAACGATAGTAAGCTTGTTTCAAGTCTAGCTTTCTCAAGATCTTTCCCCTTGCAAATACTTGATCAAAGATATCTTGGGTCTTGGTAAAGTGTAAACTTTATTATATGATTTACTGATGTTCAGGTTTACCTTTCTTAGACCACGACAGATTCTCAATTTAGCAGGCTTACCAGCTTCGGTCTTTTTTTTGGGTACAGTTAGAAGCAGTGAATGATATTATCTTGAAGGCAAGCATTCCTCAACAATCCCATCATCAGTCCATTCATTCAACTGCTTAGCAATCTCTGTATGGACCTCAATAGGTAGTGGATGTTGTCGAACAAAGCAGTTAGCTTCTTCTCTTATTAGAATTTTACAACAGTCTCTTTCAGAGTGCATGTTGCGTCATGAGAGATCTCCTTGCTACAACCTAATGATGTTCAGGCGAGACTCATTGGCCTTTCTCTCACAAGTTCAGTGTCATAGTCTGAATCTTGAGGATAGTTTTTGTTTTCAGCACTAAAGTTTAAACTTTTAGATGATTCTTTTTCCTTCACAAGATCGCCTAGAAAGCTTTTAGCAACTTTAGAGAGGTATATATGTAATCTGAGCAGAGTGCTAATACCTAATAAGATATCGAACTCTGTAGCCATAGTGTCATTAAACTCAACCATTCGGTTTGCCGGGTCTTTCTTGTGTGGTCCTTAGCCAAACAATCATCACCTGCTTACACAAGAAAAATCAGCCAATTCGAAACTAAAGAATTCAAAATGAAAGCATCTTCGTCCCTGCAAGAAGAGGAGAATAGCCAATTGCGATGCAGTTTAGGAACAATTCGTTAAGCTTTGATCTTCTAATTGTAAGCCTACTCACATTTCTAGTTCTGTGACTGTTTCAATTCGTTGATCATTTGAATGTCTCATTAGTGGCTTGTGTAGCACCAACAACTTGAGCATTAGATTGGCCTGCATTTAACTTTTGAAATTGTCATCCGCTTCTTGAACATCAGCCACTAATAACTTATATGTCAAATACAAAAGTGGCTGGTGAACATTTGGTTCTTGCGATCTGTTAACTATACATTAGCTTTTAAGTCTGTCGCGTATATAATAAGCATATGTGTTTATCTCACTTGCTGACCTGATCCACTGTATCATTTGCATCTAGTCAATGAATCCTTAGTCAGTTGCAAGTAGGAAATAACTGTATCCATATAAAGAAAGCTGATAAACAGATCATTTTAGAATAAGATAAAACTACAGAAGTCAGGCAATTCCAACAGGTACTGTTCATGTGGAATTAAACATTTCATGCGTTGCAGTTAGAAGGTGTGACTGTTAACATCTTAAGATTTGGTACCACCAAGGATAACTGACGGATCCATTGTCTTTTCTTCTTTTCTTTGTCTGTTTGTTGTGTAAAAACTTTCTAAACTCTATGAGCCAAGGACGCGCGATAGAGGTAGAGCTGTATGACAGTTTTGTATGATTACACGCGCGTATTAAATAACTTTGCTAGGTAACAACACCACGAGACCTTGAGAAAGAGTTCGCCAGCATCGCTAAGCTATTTGTTGGCAAAGAGACGGAGCAGAATTGGGAAGCCAGAGACGTCTCCATTCGTCGACTGCGTTCCTTTTTGAGTCAGAAAGATCAAGTTGAACTTTTCAGAGATTCCATCGTACTTGGGATTCAACATGTTTTGACTGGAGTCATCAAGACAGTAAGCCTGTTTATTACCAAAGAGTTCTTTGAACTGTTTCTCAAAAGCTAAAAGAAACGCTGAACCTTTCTGTTGAATTTGTAGATTCATAGTTTAAGAACATCGGTTGCAAGTGAAGCACTTTCTTTAATTGAGGACATAGCTATAGCCGTGGGTGATAGCTTGAATGCTTATACACTTGAAATCATCCTATCCAACCTATTGAAATGCAGCAGCGTGACCAAGAAGTTGATAGCTACAAAGTCAGCAGAAGTCACTCATTCATTCTTGACAAACACCAATTTCCATTCTAAAATCATTCAGCTGTTGTGTAAAACGATACATGAAAAAAACGTTCAGCTACGACAATACGCTGCTAACTATCTGAAGACAGTATTAGAGACACATGGATCAAAAGATGTGGTTTATTCTGCTATTGCTGACAAATTAGATCTATCGCAGTCTATTCAAACCTTCTTGAAGAAAGGCTTAACAGACAGTTCCCCTCTTGTCAGAGAAGCTTCCAGACAAACATATAGTGCTTATTATGATCATTGGCCAAATCAAGCAGAAAAGTAAGGCTCGCCTTGATCTCTTTTTTTGGATTCAAAATCAACAATCAACTTTTTGTTTTCTATAGATTTTCAAAAACTCTAGATGTATCCACTCAACGTCTGCTTGAAAAGTCATCTCCTAAAACTTCTCCCAAACCAACCTCTATTCAAAGACCTCGTACACCTATCTCTAGATCAAATTCAATGTCATCCATTTCATCACGAACCAACTCGAGTTCCATCACTACATCCACTAAAGCAACTTCCGTCTCGATCTTTAAACGACCAGGATTAACCAGATCTCCCTCTTACACATCTCAAACCAGTCTCAAATCGCATACCAATTCTAGATTCCATATACCAGCTGTATCAACTGAGATCAAACGCAATCAGAAAATCAGTCGTCTATCTCACATATCTCATGTATCTGCGCCTCCCAATTCCATTCAACATAAGATGGCCACCAAGGCTTTAGCTGCCACACATACTGCATCTCGACGAACTCAATCTGAATTCCATCAGCGATCTGTCTTGGCTTCAGCTTCTCTACTTCATATGCTTAAAAGCAACGATTTACAAATGCAATGCAAAGGCATTTGTACTTTATCTGAGCGACTGAAGAATACAGCATACCAACCTTCACCTACCTCTATTATGTTACCACCCGACGTTCCATCCAAAATAGAGATTTTACCTATTTTCATGGACTTTTTATCTCGTGAAGATCTTGATATTGATCTCTATCAGTTGCTGATGAGTTGGGAGTCACTTGCAGGCATATTTGTCTATATCATGTCATTCAATTACTACTGCCCAACGCTTGTCATTGCTGATCAAGAGTGTAAATATCGCAAGCAATCTGGACGTCGTCAGCAAATTTTATCCATCTATAGTAAAGGTCTTTTGAGGATCAAGATGTTCTTAAAACGAAATGATCCTGAATTACCACAACGTTTGTTAGACGTTACAAAGAGTATATTGGAAGCAAACTCACCTAACGATATTCAGCTACTTGATGCCAGCGTAAAACGTGACCTAAATCTTTATCCTGATTACAGAGAAAGCTTAATATGTGGGATGTTTGCTTGGATGGATCAAATTCTATGTGATTATGTTGGATTGCCTGAAGATGAAGATTCCGAGATTCTGATGGAAGGGTCTCAATGGCTTGCTACATCTGATAGAGAATCACTTGCTGGTCAATGGTTTCAAGACAGATTGCACATTCACTCTTATGTTCAGTTCGTTGTCAAATCGCTTTTAGATTTATCGCCGCATAGTGGTAGCCATGATATTCTATCTTGTATGGCAAGTCATCTCAAAATGGCTAATCAAAGAGTGTTTGAGAGTGAGCTCAAGTTTCTGTCTCCAGAAAGCATTGCTGTTGTCGAAAAAGCACTTGGTATACAACCCTCATCTTCGTTTGATAGATTGCTGCTTGATAATGAAGAAGAAGATGCAGGAGGTAGCACAGGAATGACACAGGATATCTCTAAAATAAGACTTGAATTAGCATCTGAACTTGGTGAGGTAAAAGAGCAGAGCAGATATATCAAAAGAAGCTTACTTGTCATTGAACTAACTTTGATGTGTTATTTGGCACTGCTTCTTTTTCTTTCATTAGCCATTTATGCAGCAGGATGATGAAGAAGATGAAGATGATGATGAAGCTATATTTAGTTTTGATACTGAAAGAACACCACCTTCATTAGAGATTTCCGATGAATTGCCTCCATTCCAAGAAGGATCATCTAATATGATGAAGACACCAGAACCTGATGAACAAATTGTTTCTTTGAGAAAAAAGCCGGTACACACATTAGACTTTGATGAATCAGAAGATGAAATGGAAGAAATTGCTTCAAAAAAGAGGAGACTAAGCGACTCTACGATCGATGATCAGCCTATAAAACACTTGATCAATCTCATACAGCAAGATAAAGCCGATAGATCCACCTACCAACATCTTCAGCAGCTGATCTATAGCGACAATCATAAGGAAGCATGGTCAGTGCCTCTGAATGATCAGAGCACTCTTTGTCAGCAATTGATCAATGCGCTGATTGAGTCTTTAGAAAAAGATGGACAACGGCCAGATTTCTTGCAGGCAGAAACCATCGCTATCATCAGAAGTTTACTGACGCATATGCCACAAAACATGTCAATAGATAAGCCGCTAGCTAGTTTGATGATAAGAGCACTTGTCAACAGCCAAACAGATAACAATAGCAATGTAAGTTATTCCCTTCCTATGTACATGCAGTCTGAGGACCTGTCTTTTTTTTTTCTCACTTTAGTTCTTGCAATAGGTTTATGCCATAGCGGAAGAAGCCATTGATCTGTTGTTTCAGCAGTTGTTACCTGACGATGCTTTAACTATTTTATGGGATTTGCCTAAACAACAAGGCAAATATGAGCAACAAGATAGCCATCTTTTGGGTGCTATATTTTCACATGTAAGCAAGATAGCGCCTAAAGCATCACCTACTACACTTGAACAGACATTACAAAATGGAGCTGTAGATATTTTGGTTAAGGTAAAGTTGATTTCTCTTCTTTAGAATAAAAGAAAAGTAACTTACAAATATATACAGGGTTATAATCACTCTAGTATTTCTGTACGCAAATCGTGTGTGTTAGCTTCTGTCAGTATCCACAAAGTGCTAGGTGATGCCTATATTAAAGACTATTTATCTGTGCTACGAGCTGAACAGTTGACATTACTACAACACTATATATCTAAACAAAATTATACACACTAAGCATCTTTTTTCATTAAATTAATTCCACCTACTAATATACTTACACCTTTACGCTTCAAATCAAAATATTTGTGTAATCTTTTCACCAGATTGACATGTATGAAATTGACATTTCTGAGCGACTTCCTAAATCGGCCAAGAGCATAAAGCTGATTTGGTGTATTGATGTGATTGGATGTTACATTATTATTATTTTTTTATCAGCTAACAAGCTTCTCTATCAGATAATTGAATAAAAGGGCGCACCACAGAAAAAAAAAGAGCTCACGAATTGACACACTAAAGAAGAATAGTTTGGCCTTGAAAAACATATAGCCATGACTCTGTGATCTTAGTGTACCTTATTGTTATTATCCTATCACTTAAGCTTTATGCTTTTGGAGTCCCAAATTAATTTTCAAACTGCACAGAATTTAAAGACAAAAAAAGAAAGTGAGCTATGCTGTTTTTTCCTGTTTCTTTACTCTCTTCACATATAGTTTCAACATGGCCAAGCTGGATGTCAGCAGCCAGAAGACGCTTTTAAAAAGAGCTATTCTCGGCTTGATAGCTGTTGTAGCTTTCTCATCACGTTTATTCAGTATTGTTCGATATGAGTCCATTATTCACGAATTTGACCCTTGGTAACGCGCATAAGACATCATCAGTTAATGGGTTGACTCATGTCATCTTTCATAGGTTCAACTATCGTGCAACTCGTATGTTAGTTAAAGACGGCTTTTACGATTTCTGGAACTGGTTTGATGACCGCTCATGGTATCCCCTTGGACGCGTTGTGGGTGGCACCGTCTATCCAGGTCTAATGATTACAGCTGGTATCATTCACAATGTACTTCATTTCTTTCATTTCCCAGTAGATATCCGTAATATCTGTGTTCTCTTAGCACCCTTATTTTCAGGCTTGACTGCCTTTGCTACCTATCTTCTGACAACAGAACTCAAAGACAGTTCTGCAGGCCTTTTGGCTGCTGTCTTTATGGGTATTGCTCCTGGCTATATCTCACGTTCTGTAGCAGGCTCTTACGATAACGAAGCTATCGCCATTTTCTTGTTGATGTTCACTTTCTTCCTTTGGATCAAGGCACTCAAATTAGGCTCCGCTCTTTGGGCCTCTGGTGCTGCCTTTTTCTATTTCTACATGGTAGCTGCCTGGGGTGGCTATGTGTTTATCATTAACATCATTCCTTTGCATGTGTTCACATTGATGCTGATGGGTCGCTTCTCTAACCGCGTTTATGTATCTTATTCCACATTCTATATCTTGGGTACATTGATGTCCATGCAAATCCCCTTTGTTGGTTTCCAACCTACTCGTACTTCCGAACACATGGCCGCCTTAGGTGTATTTGGTCTATGTCAAATAATGGGTTTCGTTGACTTGCTCCGTAGTCACCTTCAAGCTAAGCAGTTCCAAATCGTGCTGAAGGCTTTTGTAGGCACTACCTTTGTCTTGGGTCTTTCTGCTTTGGTTGGATTGACATTGAGTGGTTACATTGCTCCTTGGACAGGCCGTTTCTATTCTCTTTGGGACACCGGCTATGCCAAGATTCACATTCCTATCATTGCTTCAGTTTCTGAGCATCAACCTACTGCCTGGCCTATGTTCTTCTTTGACTTGCAAATGTTGATCTTTGCCTTCCCTGTAGGTGTCTATCTCTGTTTCCAAAAACTTAGAGATGAGCATGTGTTTGTCATTGTCTATGCTATTTTTGCTTCTTACTTTGCTGGTGTCATGGTGCGTTTGATGCTCACATTAACACCTGTTGTTTGTATCTGTGGTGGTATAGCCATTTCTACTTTGCTCGATACCTATCTTGATTTCAGCCATGTCCAGAAATCCAAGCCAAAGGAAGAAGAAAAGAAAAAGAAGACAACCAAGGAAAACAAGGACAAGGTGTATGGCATCCTTGCTCCTGATGCTCGCATTGTTGTTATCGGTACATTTGTCTTCTTCCTCTTTATGTTCGTTTGGCATTGTACCTGGGTCACATCAAACGCCTATTCTTCACCTTCTGTTGTTCTTGCTTCCCGTAATGCTGATGGATCTCAACGTATCATTGATGATTTCAGAGAAGCCTACTATTGGTTGCGCAAGAATACAGATGAGGATGCCAAGATTATGTCTTGGTGGGATTATGGTTACCAAATCGCTGGTTTCTCTAACCGTACCACACTTGTCGATAACAACACTTGGAACAACACACACATTGCTACAGTAGGTCGTGCTATGTCTACAAATGAAGCCGATGCCTATGAGATCATGAAGAAGCACGATGTGAACTATGTGCTTGTCATCTTTGGTGCCTTAATAGGTTATTCCGGTGACGATATCAACAAGTTCCTTTGGATGATTCGTATCGCTCAAGGTATCTGGCCTGACAAGATCAAAGAGCCCAATTACTTCACACCAGGAGGAGAATACCGTGTAGATGACCAGGCATCCACTGCTATGAAAGAATCTTTGATGTATAAGATGAGTTATTACCGCTTCAACGAAATGTTTGGTGGTCGTCAACCTTTTGACCGTGTTCGTAATCAAGCACTCCCTCTGAAAGGCCCTGAATTGTCAGTGCTTGAGGAAGCATTTACTTCGGAGAATTGGATTGTTAGAATCTATAAGGTTAAGGATTATGATAATTTGGGTAGAGATCATCGTGAGGCTCAAGCTTTTGAAGCTGGTACAAAGAAATTGAAGGCCAAGAAGAGTTCAAAGAGTAATGAGCGCAGAAGACGCGCCGCTGCTTCTTATGATGATTTGGACTAGAAGAAAAAAATTGAAAAGAAAAGAGAGAGAGAAAAAAACAATAAAAATACACATGTTTATATTCATTCTAGAGAAGAAACTTGTTGTTTTTTAAGGAACAATTCGAAAGTATAATGAAGTACACAAACACAAATTTAAATGGCATGGATTATACATTGCTGTGGCATCATAGTTTATTTCTTTGGAAAGTTGTAGATCTCAGTTCCTTCCACACCTTCTACTGAAAAGCCAAAGATTTGGCCATAGAACCACTGCTCCAATTCCATAGTACGCTTAATGTTTTCTGCACGACGGAAACCATGAGCTTCTCCTTCATACAATATATAGGCTACAGGTACACCCTTTTCCTTCATGGCTTTCACCATGACCTCTGATTGAGAAGGAGGTACAATCTTGTCCTCAGAACCTTGGAAAAAGATGACAGGGCATTCAATCTCATCTGCCTTGAACAAAGGAGATCGCTCTTTGTAAATCTCTTCATCTTTGGGATATTCGCCAATCAAACGGTCAGGATATCTTGATTCAAACTTGTGTGTTTCCTTGGCCAATAAGGTGATGTCTGAAACACCATAGAGACAGCAACCTGCTTGGAAAACTTTACGGAAAGCAACAGAGGCAAGCGTAGTGAAACCGCCGGCACTTCCACCTACAATAGCCAACTTGTTACGATCAACCAAACCTTGATCAGCCAAATAAAGAGCAGCATTGCAACAGTCATCCACATCCACAATACCCCACTTGTATCTTAAGCGCTCACGGTATTCACGTCCATAGCCTGTGCTGCCACCATAGTTGACATCAGCAATGGCAAAGCCTCGACTTGTCCAATATTGAATTGCACGGCGAAAGCTGTTGCTGACAGAGCTGGTGGGACCACCGTGAGACATGACTCGAAGAGGAGGAAGGCCTTCGCTCTTGTAATTGGGATTTTTAGGAGCATAGTAATAACAATAAGCAGTCTTGTTGTCAGTCGTAGGAAAAGCAATTTCTTTGCCAACAGAGATGTAATCTTGTTCAAGACGCTTAGCAACTGACTTTTGATGAACGTAATAGACGGATTGTTTCTTGATGTCATACGAGATCACCTCAACAGGGTCTGTAGGAGAGGAGAAGTTACCAAGTACATATTCGTTCTGATTTTGATCGAGATAGACGCAAAGGTATTCAAAGCTGGTATATTTGGTTTCCAAATCAGTCATGGTTTTCTTTTGAGTATCAATCACAGCCAACTTGTCTTTGTTGACCACAACAAGTTGATGAGGGTTTGATTTGGATGGAACAAAATCTGAGTTGTTAAAGGACCATGCAGGAGCAACAAACTCTTGTTCGAGTGGCTTCTCTAACAATAAATTGACGCTGTTGTTGGCATAAGAATACAGGTTCCAGAAACCTGAACGATCAGAGGCAAAGTAAAGTGTATTATCGATGCCAAAGACAGGTTGCTAATAAAAGTTTGATAAGAAAAAGAAGGACGGTGAATACATGGTGGATCACTCTTTGCTACAGAAGGAATACTTACAGAAATGCTTTCATCAAGTTTGTCACCAGCAATACAGACTGTGTTCTTTAAATCGAGTGTCTCGCTTTGATATTGTACATCGGCAACGTAGAGACGAGTATAATCCCAAGGCATGTTGGGATGACTCCAGCACACATAAGCCAATCGGCCATCTGTGCTGAGACGAGGAGAAGAGTAAAAGTCTTCGCCTTGAGCGATCACTGTTTGTTTACCAGAAGACAAATCAATCGAAACAAGCACATTTACTACATCTTTAGGTTCTTCTTTCTCAAAGTGTTGTTCACGTACACAGACCAAGAATTGGTTGCTTTGATCAATGAACATATCAGCATAACGGAAAAACTTATTTTCCTCTGTAAGAGGCTTAATTGTTTCGCCGCCGTTCGAGATCGTGTAGAGTCTTGAGTCATAATCGTTTGAGAAGACAACAAGATCGTTCAGCACCTTAAAAGCACCACCACCATATTCATGAACGCGAGTTCTACAACTGTATTCTTCAGGCAACAAAGGCTTAGGGGGTGTTGCATTGTCGTGGATATGTTGCTTGAAAATTTGACCGCGTCCTTTTTCGGCAGCAATAGATTCACACCAATAGACATAACCATTGTCAACCCAGTTATCTTTAGCAGGAGAACCTGCAGATAATGAGTCGGCTGTGATGGGTGAAGGCCAGGTACCGTAAGGTTTGTTTTCAACCATATTGTGGGAAAAAGAATAGAAAGAAGAGCAAAAGTTACACTCAACACTTTCTGCACCCTTTTTTTTAAGGGGAAACAGCCAATCAGTTTCGTTTAAAAGATAAGTAATCTATACACAAGTATCAACTGTCTTACATTGTTCTTCATTGTATACCTGAGCAAACATAAGAGTAATAAGATATCTAGATTAACCAAAGGTATTGATACAGAAAAAAAAAAGCGCCTCTTAATAAAGCAAATACATATGAACAAGGACATAGACTCTAAACCGAAATTATGTGCCTTGCTTTTACTCATGTTACTATGAATGTATTTGTGCTAACCTCAGCTTTCTTCTTAGAAAGAGAGATTCATGAGCACTTTTTTGAATATCCAAACGAATGCAAAAAAAAAAGAATAGACGAAACTATAGATGGGGCAAACAAGTAAAGACCAGTGTTGTATATTCTGAAAGGAGTACGTTGTTATCTGTCAATATGCTTCTTATAAAGTTCATCAACATCTTGGCCTACATTGTCATTATTTTCTTTTGGTTTGCTTCACAACCCAACACACCTGATCAGTCCGTTGTTGTTCTATAGTTTGAGTCATTAGGAAATCCAAAACCAATCAAAAGGGAAAACACCCCACCTGCTTTTACTGCATAGACCTTTATTAATGATCCAGAGCCACCCTACGTTAGAAGGAGAGATGTAGTAAAATAAGCTCACTCGATGCTCCCAATTGAGGAAACGAGTAAACAGATAGGCTTGATCTAATCTATCCCTGGTTTGAATGGATTCAGGGAAACTAATCACAACATAGATGAAACCTTCAGAAGCACCTGGAATTTGATACAGCTGCCAACAAAAGTCTTTTATCCCTCAGGTGTTGAGATCACAGGCAATATGAGAAATCGGCTTGACTCAGAATCTAAAGGCTTAAAGCTGCGAGAAACAATGAAGAGCAACACATTCAGCAAGAGGACTCAGAGGTCAGATTGGCTCATTTCTAAACAATTGTTTGAGAAGCTTTCAGCTAGTGTGGTGAGAATATGAATTGCCCTCCCCCCTCAATACCTGTTTGACAGCAGCACTACAACTTTCATCTTGCTACTTTATCCATGATGAAATGTCATAGTTGACCATGACAGACGTAACAAGCACATCAATGAATGGCTTATGAAGTGTATTAGGTTTGCACACAGTCAAGATGATGTTATCAATATAGGAAGCTAATGCATCACCAGCTACATTGCTTCCAAGTAGATTTCGAATAAAACCATACATCTCATGTCATGAACTTTCATGGTCTTGTTTCTCATTGAAAAAATGCTCTTCTCTGATAGTGTTTGTGTAGAGGGATAAGAAGAGTCTTTCGTGTTGGCCCTGTAAAGTAAGTCAGCTAAATTATGCAAACTCCAAAGAAGGGTAAGATGTCTGATCGAATTTGCACATGTTATATAACTCATCATACGTCCTCTTTTTTTTCTTAATTGAATTCATTTGATTTCTGCCAAGGCCTTGATTAAGTATTGAACAGGCAAACAAAACCAGTAGGTCTTATTCTTATTTGTGAGGAAAGGGGAGAAGGCAGGATACTAAAAGGTGAATACCTTAAAGAGTAAGGTTTGGAAGTCAGCATCGATGTGGTACACTCATGCATGCATACACTGATTATAAGGAAAGCCTGTGCTACCAACTAAAAGAGGCTGCTGGTTCTATGTTGACTTGTTCTTTCATAATCATCAAGAAAGTCGTACGAGCAGATCACAAATGATTTGATAACACGTTATGGATACTTTATAGTTGTCTGTGCTTATAACTAAGATGTCTTGAATTCATCAGTGACAACCTGTTTCAGCCACCTTTTTCAAGTACTGATAGAAACAACCGATCAGTTCAACATCAGACTGCTGCATAGCTACTCAAGCTAGTTTTTTTTTTCTTTCGCCTAAATATTTTTCAATGTATGAAAATGCTTTTTAATAAACAGCAGTATATATGGCAGTAAATGACCATATCCAGCAAGTTCACAGCACAAAAAAACCATTGTTATATTATCTGCAATAAGATACTACGTATTGACAGAAGAAGCTACAGTACTTAGAGAGATAGGTTGTCACTTGAAACTCTGATAATAAAAAATCAGAAAACAGGTCCCTCTATCTCTATGACCGAACATGGTGCCTGAAGAAACTCTAAGGTTAGATATGATTCCAATAGAGCCAGTCTTATAGATATACTCTGATACGCTTTGAACGAAAACACTATATTGATACAGATGTTTAGGATGTCTTTTTCTTTTCTCTCGTTGGCTACTTTATGCTTTGCTTCTTCTAATGTCAAATTAATATCTGTTCAAGTCTCAATTCCTTTTCTTTTTATGACTGAATATGTCCAATTGATCTTTAAACAACTCAAAATAAGCTGCAACTAAATTGACTTTTATACTTTACCTATTTGAATACCATACTGTTTTTCAAAATGATCTACGTCAATCGTATTGCTATGAAGACGATAGTTTCGTTTTTTTTTTGAGAGTAAGCCAATAGATTGCTTTATAATATTAAAGTGTCTTGCTGAGATATGTTTAGGCGATTTTTTTTAATACATGTTTCTGCGATTTTAATTGTGTAGTCTCAAATTAGTTGAAATTCAAGCAAACAAGACACTTAACATTAAGATTTATGAACAAGTTAGCTTATTTAACTCTATGTCCAACCATAAATTAAGCTTATTGCTACTCTAAATATTCAACGATATCTATACACTATAGTCCCCTAATGCACACTGAGAGAGAGAGAGGGGGGGGGGTAACCCCCATCTGTTTTTTTGTTGTTGTTGTATGCATTGTTGATACGTTATCTGTACATTGAGTTTCTTTCTTTCCTCTTTCTTATTTTCAACCATGAAAGAGACAAATAACCAAGATAATAGCACCAGTAAATACAGACACATCAGATAGAGTTCTGTAATGGCCAAAAAAAAAGGCCTTTTCTGTTTTTAGTAACTCATTTGTATTGACTTAGTTACCAATTGCCACTCTATTGATTCATATGTTACTGATACAGAAGCCAATAGTGATCTAAACTGTCAATATCTAGAAGAGCCATGTTCATGTTGTAATTCAACTATATCATCAGGCAAAACACTTTCCAACAGTAGCTTCACGAATACAGACAATAGTGAAAGTATCAGTAGCCATGGTAGCAATAAAAAGACACCCTTCAGTCTAAAAGAACCAACACTACCCATCTATCGTCTACCACAACAGGACAGTCTAAGGACAATCAAGACCACCCGACAGAAAGAAAAAGGCTGCGGAAGACATGCTCGGCTATGTGTTGTCTTGACTTTTTGTGTATTTGTGCTGGGTGCTATTGCTGCTTTTGTCTGTATGCCTCGTACACCATTGGTATCTATGGCAGGCACAGCAGAGAGTCTAAGTGGAGCACCCGAATGGACTTCTGCGCCATCCATGCGAGCCACCTGGCGAATCAATGTGACTCTAGACAACCGCCCTAATTGGGTGCCTACTCATCTGACCAAATTAGACTTTGAGATGGTGGATAGTTTGACACTTGTCAACTTTGCCTGGGCCACAACAGGGCCTATTGTGCTATCTCCTGGCACTATCACGCCAATCAGCCTGGTGATTCACGTGAACTATCAAACTGCGGATGTCACAAATCCCACTTTTCAAAATTTGTACAATGCATGTGGACCTCTGAGTGAAACGAAAAAAGAAAAACCGTCATTAAATGTGTTACTCAAGGTAAGTGAAAAAAAAAATAACGTTATCATGACCAATAAGAAGCCTTGACTGACATGCTTCTTTAGGTATCCTTCCATATCTTTGGCATTCTCTGGACGCCACTTGTCACAGCTACTCCCTATAATGGAGGCGTCTTATGCCCTAGTTAACCCATTTATAGGTTGTAATAAACTCAGCTGTCATTTTTTTTTAAAAATGAACTGGGTTATTTACGCAATATGCTCTAATAAAAATGTCATCCTAATCTACATTGACTATGTTTCAATTGTCAAATTAAAGGGCTATTCAGCCAGAAACAATCTTTTTTTTTATTTTTATTTTCATTAGATCAACTAAATAGAAAGAAAAAAATACGGTAAAATGGATTTGATGTACAGAAGTGTTATAAATAAATAAATAAATGACTCTTTTTTTTTTAGTATGAGGAGACAAGAAAAGAAGGAGAGGGAAGATTTTGGTTTAAAAAAAAAAAGGGGGAAGAAAATAAAATGCTATGAAAATGATTTTTTTTTTTATATTTTTGAAGTACACACTAGAAAGCCGTTACCATGACGAATATGGTAAAAAGCATGCAGATGAATATTAGTGTTATTCGCATATTGTTTGTTGTTGTTATGGTGATTATTCTCATAATTGCTTTGCGCTGAATTGCTTTGCACTGAATTGCTTTGCGCTGAATTGCCTTGAGAATGGCTTTGAGAATGGCTATCTTCTGGGTTATCCTCTTGTTCATCTTTGTCAAGTTCATCAATACAACTATCAAACCAATGTTGTTCAAGATTCATAACAGGTGGAGGTGAAGGATCTCGTAGTAAATTGGCAATCAAGACATATTTTCGAATAGGCAGATCAATACGTGCTTGATCATACTCTGCTAATTTCGAATAACTTATAGAGTGAATATCGTTTATCAAATTATCTGACATGATGAGAAAAAAGAGAAAAGGAAAGAAAAAAAAAGTGAGAAGAGAGAGAGGAAAAAGTTAAACCAATTTTATATTAATTAACTGTGTAGCTTCCTAAAAAAGACCATCTCTTGTTCTATCGACTGTGCCCTCTTTATGCATGCATCCGTACTGCGGCCTAATAATATGCTCAGAAAATGACTACAAATCTGTCATTTTATGACAATCATGAGTTCGGGATTTTCTTATCAAATCAGAAATATAACTTTCCGATGAGCGCATGATTTATGCTTTGTAGCAAACAACTGTGCCATCGATTCTCTCTCTTTTCACTCCTTTTCTTTTTTTAGCCCTATCTCTCTCTTACTTTCTTTCTTTTTCTCCCTCATGTTAGTAGCATGATGTCTCTATAAGGAAAATGAAAATGAAATTTCCAAAAAAAAAGCATAAATTTATGTTTCCTCTTTTAGACAGTGACTTCTTCTGTGACAGCGCCTTTATTTTTTTTTATTTGATCTATTTTTTTTTTTTACTCACTTTTGACATTTCCATTTTGATACTTACTCTATAGAATATGGCCACCATTCAAAAGAAAAAGACACAACCTAGTCGTAAGGGAAAGAAGGCATGGCGTAAGAATGTCGACATTACAGACGTAGAAGAAGCTCAAGAAGAACTTCGTGCTGTTGAAAGAGTAGTGTAAGTGATCCCCCTTTTTTTTTCTCGGGCTTTACTTATCCATATACTATAGTGGTCATACTGAAACCATGAAAAATGAAGAACTCTTTACAATTGATGTGACTGGTGATGCCACAAGTAAAATGATCCTATATATTCTATATAAGCCATGTCAACTCAACTTTTTCTTGTTTTTAGCAAAACGTCAACTTGCTAAAGATAAACCTCTTCGAGTGGATGAAATCTTGTCTCAGCGATCTGCCGTACCTGCTGTTCAATCAAAAAATCCTTTTAAAAAACCCGAGTTGACAGACAAAATTGCTTCTAAGCATGAATACAAAACACTCAAGCGTAAAATCGAGAATAATGCACCTCTTGCACCCAAAAAGAAGAATAAGAAGGCCGATCAAAAGAGTTATGATTTATGGGATGGTAATTGATCTTTTGTTTTTCTTGAGCAATTTTTTTTTCTTATTCGCTTTCATAGAACCCATGGCAGAAGCTCCTGCTAGCGACTTTTTACCTATCGAAACAAAGACAAAAGCACCCAAGACATTGAACGAAAAGCCCACTGCCATCAACCATGTTGCTGCTGTTGAAGCACCTCAAGGTGGTCATTCTTACAACCCTTCAGTAGAAGAACATCAAAAACTACTTGCTCAAGCTGTTGAGATTGAAGAACGCAAAGCCGAAACATTAAGACAACTTCAAGAACAACTCTCTTATCGTGAAGAACTAAAGTTGTTAGCTGACGAATTGGCTTCATCAGAAATCACAAAAGATGGTAAAATAGTCATGACTGGTGAAGAAATAGAAGAGGAAGAGGGTACTGAGCAAGACATAAAGAAAAAGAAGAAGAAGAATGCAGGCGAAAGAAAGACTCGTCAACAACGACACAAAGAACATCGTCTGGCTACAGCTGAATTAGAAAAGAAGCAAAAACTACAAGAACGTCTGATTCGTCAACAAATTGATAAACTTCGTCAGATTGAGTCTGAATTAGCTGAGCGTGTGGAACAGTTGGACACATTAGCCGAAAAGAGAGGTGAACGTAGAACAGAAGAAGCAAAGAAGGGCATGAAGAAGCTCGGTAAATACACTGTGCCTGAATTACCTGTTGATGTTCAACTGACAGATGAACTTTGCGAAACACTTCGTCAGTTAAAGGTAATTCAAAGGAAAAATATGAGAAAAAAAAAATTAATTTAAACATTTTTAGCCTGAAGGAAACATGTTTCGTGATAGATTCAATAGTATTCAAAAACGTAATATTATTGAACCTAGAGTGCCAGTCATGCCAAGCAGAAAATACAAGCTTAAAGAATATGAAAGAAGAGCTTATAAGAACTTTGATCAAATGGAAGCCATTAAAAAGAAGAAAAGAGCAGAGAAATAGGTTGCATAATAATAAAATCAAGATATATACATTCTTTTTTTTTTTCCTTTTTCTTTGAAAATGCAAACAAAATGATACAAATCTTCTCTAAGTTTCCGACTATCTTTTTTTTTTTTTTTAACCATTGATAGACATAGGTGATCTACTAGGGCTTGTAGAATAAAAGCAATACTTATTGACAAGTTCCATATAAGATTGAGAGTTAAGGTCCATAAGAGAAGGTGAAGTAGCTAATGGTGAATAACAAGAGATACCCGTGGGAGAAGAGGAAGGTGACTTTCGTCTTGATGGAATTGGCATAGCCAAACTTTGTTGAGTAGGGTTATTTTTAGCTTGAGAGATAGATTGACCAAAATCGTATCTGGTAGTGAGCGTATCTTCAGAGGGTGTCTTTTTGATAGGCAAAGACAGGTCAAGAACCGGTTGTTTCTTTCGGTTGGTTGCGAACTGAATCTCGTAATTGCGTGTGTCGTTGTTGTCCCAATAGCTTTGTGAGCCTACAGTATAGTTGATGGCAAAATAGAGTGTTGAAGCATTTTTGGGCACAGTGATTTTGAATTGAAAGACGTCATATGCCTTGTGACCCTCATGAAATTTAGCTTCTGTATTGTCAATCGTTTCCCAAAAGTCAAAGGTGTATCGAACGACCACTGTCTTGTGATAGTCTAGATTGCGCACAAAGACCTTGCCAATGAGGATATCCTGCTCAAGACGGAAGCTATTCTTTTCCACCCGAATCGGTCTATTCTTTCTATCGATCATATCAGCCAGACGGTTAGGCCAATTGGCAAACACAAGAGAGCGTTCAGGTTCTTCATTGTCTGATTCGCTACTACTCTCATCTTCTTCTGAATCTGAATTGGCCCAGAATATCCTTCGTTGACTGATAGCCAAGGGTGTTTGTGCTTTCTTAAACAGACAGATATCTTCGAGATTGTGTTTACTGAATTGAACAGACTTCATGCCAGTAGTAGGCGAGCATGGTGCTGATGCTGATTTAGGAGTCCTTAGAGAAGATTTCAGGAAGCGTGGTAGTTGAATCTTTTGTGTTGTTTCCTCTGGTAATGATGGTACAGTGGAAGTTATCTTTACGACAGACGTCTTGGGCAAGCACAGGGCACTGGCAACTAGCAGGCGAGTGTATTCGTTTGCCTCTTGTGTTTCTTGTGGTAGAGAAGGTCTTCTGTTTAATGTGACACGTTTTTGCATTGTTGTGAGAAAAGATAAGAAACGAAAGAAAATGAAAATAAAAAGAAAATCTAGGTTGTTAAATAAGAATTTTTTTTTGATAAGGACTCCCCCCCCCCTTTTTATTTTCCCTTTTTACATCATTTCCTTGTCATGATGCCATGTTGATTGTGTGTCACAACCTTCTTGTTCTTTGTATGCTTATATTTTCTAGAGTAACTCAGCTAAAGAGGTTGTTACACGCATACTTGGGATCGTTATGAATTCGGACGTATTTCAGTGTTTTTGTTTAAATGTGTGTGTGTGAAAATATTTCATCCTTTGAAAAAAGACTCCCTTAACCAAACAATGATCCCAAAAAGAAAACCCTCCTTTTGTAATAAGAAAATTTGTTTCTCTATATTCTCTGACAGAATGGCAACTTGTGTGTGACCTAAATTTTGTTTAACATTCTTTGATGAAAGAGGCTTGTATATCGTGTTCTCAACAAATGATGTATTCTACAATCATCTATGGTAACTTGCTTTGTCACCCCAGAATTTCTACTTTGTGATATGATAGGTTCTTTCTTTATTTGTCTTTGTTGTTATCAGCAAAACAAACTTCTTTTCTCTGTTTTCTCTTTTATGAGTCTATGTCTCTTTTGCATAAGGAATTCGAATGATAATTTACTTTATGATAGGCTATTTTTTCTATAGTAAAAAAAAGGTAGTCAATCATAGCCTTTTTTTCTTTTCTTTTCTTTTCTTTTTTTTTATTTAATGTTTGTTTATCTTTTTTTTGGTTTGATAAGCTTGTTTGAGAAAAAAAATAAAAATAAAAAGTCAAGCGTTCGAATAGCGTTATCATGAGTTTGGCAATACATTCATACCATAAACCCTACTTGGTTTCTTTAGGATAATTTACATCTCATGCCATTTGTTACAACTGTCAATTTCTTTATATAATTTTTTTTTCTATCTATAGTGATACAAGCGATCTCATTCAAAAAGAGTAATTTTTTGTATTTCTGGGGTCAAATCCCGATTTAGATCTCATTAGAAAGAAAGAAAGAGAGAGAGAGAGAAGGGGTTTGCTTGTCTTGTTTAAATCATAAGCTCAATTGAGAATAAAGGGTATTTCTCGGAATAGCTAGATCTATCTATCTTATCAAGTATATAATATAGACTTTCTCCTTTAAACTTTTGCCTTTTTTTTTCTCTTTTTTTAGTTAACCGCCTTTTCCGTTTTTTGAGTAACCCTACTGTTAGATTAGGGTTAAGTAGAAACCTGAATGATTGAGAGCCAGCCAAAAGATAAACCACCTTTTTTTTTTAATACAGCCAAGAAACAAGAATTCAACTGTTTTCTACATCTATATATGGACTAAACCGATTTCTCAAAGATTGATCAAGCGACTTGAATAAAGTAAGTGTGGTTGCGTTTTTTATTTTGACAGAAAATAGCCGAACAAGATAATAATCATCGTCTTAAGAACCCCCCTCTCTTCCTTAAAAAAAAAAAGGCGCTATTCTGAAGTGGAACCTAAGACATCTAAATATATACATTTGAGCTAAAAATTCATTGACTTGCATATAACCAAGAGATAATGCACATAAAGACGATAGAGATAGACTTTATTGAGGAGGGGGGGGGATAGCTTATGATTTAGCATCATGCAGGGACTTTTCTAAATAATGTTGTTAATTCTACAGGTTTACTCATCTTAAATATGGTTTTTATGTTATATACGTCATGAATGGAAAAAGTTTTTTACTTTTTGTATGTCTCATTGACATTCCAATAGTGTGGCAAAAAGAAACAAGCAAACCAATGTAGTTTGGCTGAAAGTAACTATAGAGAAATGTATTCAATATGCTGACAATCTCATATGTTGTGTTAACATATCTTATAGTACATGGAATAGAACACCTTTACTTTTGAACGACCAAAAAAAAAAAGTAAAAAAAAAACAAAGCTCAGTGCCAAGTAAAAGAGAGACATAGCTTGTCTTTCTTTCTTTTTGTTGAAGAGTAATCATACTTATCACAGAGTACAAGCGAAATTTAGGAACATTATTCGGATGAATATTACTTTACAAGCATCATATCATAAAGCCATATTCATCAAAAGAGAGAGAGAGATAGCTATTAGGATAGGATAGGCTTCATAAGAAAAGACACTGTATTGATAGATCTCAACATGCTATGTTTCTTTCAGGCACTTTATCAGCTAAAGAATTTGACCCAGTTGGACAAAGCGCCGCTTCGTTTGTCCCCGCAATAAGCAACTATGGCTCCTTTGATTGGTTTGGTTTGTTGCTTTAATAGGGAGAAGAGGAATCATAATTTATTTAGATAACATCATTACTAATTTCCTTTCATTCTGTCCAATCAATTCTTGTAACCACTCAATTCTGCAGATTGAACAATGTTGGCTGATTTTTTTTTCTCTCTATGATTTGCTATGAGATGCGCACATTATTGGTAGCACCAAAGATGTCTATTCCGTTACTAAACAAAGAAAGAGATACAATGAGAATTGTGATGTCATTGTCAAATCATGTCTCTCTTACTCCCTGTTCTGTAGCATTGGGTTAGATGAGTCAGCTACTTCTCTTTTATTCATGTGTATACCTACCTGATTTGACATTCTGAATGGGTTGGTCTGATCAGCAGTCATGGTTGTCTGTGTTGAATAGCCTGTCATTTGAGGTGTCTGAAAACTCATGGTCTGTGGCACTTGGTAGCCTGTTGTTTGAAACATTTGGTAACCTGTTGTTTGCTGAGTTTGGTAGCCTGTCTGGTAGCTCATTGATGGAGGCATTTGATAGCTTGAGGTCTGTGGTGTTTGAAAGTCTGTTGTCTGTGGTGTTGGGTAGCTTGGTGTTGAGTAGCTTGAAATCTGTGTTGAATAGCCAGTCATTTGAGGTGCCTGAAAGCCTGTCATCTGTGCTTGAAGTTGGAAACCATTATAGTCTCGATAAGGATTGTACTGTTGTTGAATGGGTTCAGAAAAAGACATTCCAGTAGGCTGAGCGGCTTGTTGGCTATACGGATTAAAGAAAGAGTTTGAACTTTGTTGAACGGGAAAAGGCTGAAAACTGAAAAAAATAAGTTAAATGGAATGTCTGAAAAGTGAAGGGATGTTATAGCTTACCTTTGTTGTTCAAACAAGTTCTTTTCATTTTCCTTATCCAATGCTTCTTTTCTTCTTCTTTCCATCTCCCTTGCTTCTTGTTCACTTTCACGAATGGCTCTCTGTAGATCTTCCTCTGTCCTACAGAACTCAATTAATTTCTATCGTCTTGTGTCACAACAATCTTTACCCTTCTCCTCTCTGCCTTGACTCTTGTTCTGCCTGAATTTTACTTGCTTCAATGGCTTTCTTGAGATCTCTGTCTTCATCTAAATAGCCTGGATTTCTATAGACATCGTTCTCTTGCTGATAGTCCTTGTTTCTGAAAAGTACATCGCTCATGTAGTCACCCACCACCGCCATTCTGTCCTGCAGCTGAGTGCGAGAACGACGCTCCTCTTTCAAACGCTGATCGTCTAGCAGGAGGCTAGTGATCTCCTTAGCCTTTTGACGTATATTATGTCCAACATCTTTTCCACTGTCATCAACATGTTGAAATTCTTTCAGTGTACGAACCACATAGATGTTTTCCTTTGCGTACAACACAACATTCTCAGATCCGACATGGATACAATAATCCAATAATAGTAAAGCCTTTTTTTTTGTTAGTATCGCAACTGACTCTTGATAGACCATCTTACTTTAAAGACATGACGCCAATTCTTTCCTTTGTCGTTTAATCTTCGGTCCAGCATATCCATGACTTCAACAAAATCGTGTCTATTGTCTGTGGTCAGGACATTTCCTTATTTGGTCTAGTATGACTCACTCATTGTAGGTAAGTTGCGCGATCTCGTTCATGAGAGATCCACTTGGACCTGTACTATCGTTGGAGGTGGCTTCTCTTACTTTTATTTGAACATCAGAAAATCCCTTGGCATAATTCTTACTGTTTTATCATCATTAAAAATGTAAGCTTAAATCATTCTTGTTTCTTGCTGGTCTTTATAAGGGAACTTACATGCTTCTAACAACTCCTTTTCCAGCCATTGAGGGTAATTTTTTTTAAGTAGAAAAAAAAAATAGAAAAAAAAAATTAGTTTGAGAAAAAAAAAGAATTTAGATGTGCGTCATACGATTTTCTGTCTGGGCTGTACTACGATAATCCTGAAGATATGATTGGTTAATCTTATCAGATAAATGAAATATGCATATGTTAAGACTGTTGGAACTCTCTTAAATTCATTTTGTTCAAACTAAAGTATGTCAACATACTATAGTGTCTTTCAGTCTATACAATGATGACGTCTGTATTCACACTTTACCAACAATATCAAAGTGTATCGTCTCTCCTATTTTCGCCTTGCTTGAGCTAACAAGTAGATGATGTGCTAATGGCTTGACATACAAAATAGAAAAGAGCGCGTATATCCAAATCGATTTGTTAAAGAAAAACGCGCTTTATAGATCCTTCATACATATGCATTGTATGGTTTTGTAGGTTACAGACAAGTCAACCTGATTCCATGATCTGTTCAGATGAGCCCTCCAAGTATAGAACAAACGAAAGCAATGTCTTTATAAACAAGAGTTTGAGGATAAACAGCTGATATAATAGAGTCAATCATATGTACCCTCTATTTTAGTTATTTTTTTTTTTAAAATTGTTATAGTTGATGTGGCATAGCTTTGTTTGCCCAATCTTTCAATAGATCAAAACAAGAGTCCAAAATCGATTTTGTTAGTTCATTTTTTATCAACATGTTGTCACAATCGTTTATACAGATTTCAATCATAGAGAGAGAGAGCGAAACATGTTTAAATTATAGCTCTATTTTTGTGCAACTTTACATTTGTTATAGCCACTGTGTAACGTACATGCGCCGAAAATGCTACAACAATAAAAACTTTCACAACAATGCATGAAGGTGGTAGTTGCCGAAAATTAAAAAGCCGCTATTTTCTTCTTTTCATATAAAAAAGAAAAAGCTTTTTTTCTTTCTTCAATTACTTACCGATATGTCTAACGCAAACAACTTGACCATTACCAATGTCAAACGCATTCAACTTGCACCTTTCTTGGAAACAGTTGAGGTAAGCTCTCTATCATGTGTCAAGAAAGTATACTGAACTTGGTTGTAGCGTACTTTAAGAGACAGATTTTTGAAAGAAACAGGTTCAGTTGCTCGCGTTTTGGAAATTGGATGCGGGTAAGAGAGAATTCAATTGTAAAGAGAGGTTGGGGGATTTGACATGTCAATTCGACATTTTAGACCTGGTGACTTTGCCTTGCTCTTAAAAGATCGCCTTCAAGATCAAGTAAGCATTACTGCCATTGATCCTTCAGACGCCATTGAGGCTGCCTTGGGAAAGTCTAACGGAAACGATGTCTACTTTGAACGAAACGATATCTTTGGATTCAAGTCAAGCGAGCCATTTGATTTGATCTTGTTTACCAAATCACTTCATCATTGTAATCCAGTTGAACAGGTAAAAGTATAAGCAAAATGAAAAAAAGGAAGCTGACTGATCTGAACGGGTTGTATAAAGGCTTTGAGAAATGCTGCCAGTATGTTGAAGCCCAAGGGCATGATGATTGCTGAAGAACTAAACGCAAACATATTTGCTACACAACATGCTGAATGGTTCTTTGATCGCTTGGATCTGTTGTCAGCCGCAGGTTGTTTACAGTCTGTTGAAGAGACGCTAGCTAGTGCAGGCCATGCAAAGAAGATGTTGACTGCTTTCTTGGATACCAATCTACCTGCTGAACAGAGATGGTTCCGTCCTACCAGTGATCAACACAAGAAGAGTGGATTGCATCGAGACGATCCTGAAGGTATCATAGCTCCTTCTCCACTCTGTATGGCAGTCGAGCATGAACTGGGAAAAGAAAACATACAGTATACCTATTGCGCCTTGTTGTACTATTTCTTGACTTTTGCAGGGTAAGGTCAAAAGGTGGACTTATAGATCATGCACTGACAACTATCCTTTTTTCTAGACTGAAGCATGATGAAACTGGGGAAAAGGTGATAAAAGAGTTTATTAAACAGGAACAACGCGCGATTGATGAGTCTATCATTCCTCACTTGGGCATGTTGATTCTCTATACAAAGTAGTTCCTTATTTCGTAATAAACATAGTATCTATCTGTTCTAAAGATTTTCTTTTTGTTTCTGGGATATAAGCAATACCCACTAAAGTGATGATGGAACATGCTCCAAAGAACAAATAGACTTCGGATGCTGAATAAGATAGGCAATAGGGCACAATAAAAGTAATGAAGATGCTGCTTGCCCAACTGAGTGCATACGTAAGTGAAAGTCCCTTGGCACGACACCGCATACTAAAGATCTCAGCTGTATAGACATAGTTAGCTACACCCCATGTACCTGCAAACGAGGCAGAGAACAAGACCATACAGAAGATGATGATGCCACAGGCATAGATGTTGTTGACAGTCATGGTGCCATCACTCCAGGTGGCAAAGAAATGAAATACATAGCCCATGACAATCATGCAGACAGCTGATATCACAGATCCAGTGAAAAACAAGGCCTTTCGACCCCAACTGTCGATCCAATAGTGCAATGAGATGGCTGAGAACACGAGCGAGAGTGAACTGATGGCTCCAGTCAGTGCTAAAGAGCCAGAGACAGTCTCCAGTCCAGCCTCTCTGAATATCTGTGGCGCATAGAATGTGACGACAATGTTGCCTGAAAAGCAAGTTGCCAAAGCGATAAATAGGGCACAACAGGTACGCTTCAGATTGCTGTCTTGAAACAGCTCTAGGAAACTGGAGTGTGATTTCAGTTCATCTTCAGATGTGATGGAAGAGACAATGTCGGAATACATGTCCTGTAAAATCAAATCGTCCGAGGATGTATGGTACATGTGGCATAGCACCTGAAGGCCTTCCTCCTGTCTTCCTTGACTGATCAGCCATCGAGGAGAACAAGGCAAGAAACAGGTGGTTGCGATATAGAGAGTACATAACATCAGTTGAATACACCAAGGTGCTCGCCAGGACCAGTTCATCTGTAGATAACTACTTCCATAAGCTACCATGTATCCCATCATCTGTCCAAATGAGCTACAGAGAGCAAACAGACTGATGAGTCTTCCACGCTTATTTGCAGGTGCAATCTCTGTCTGATACAAGGGTATCGCATTTGTCATTAGGCCTACACCTGTTCCACTGATCATCCTTCCTATCGTCAGCATAGTGCTATTGAAGCCTACTATTTCAAGAGCGATACCAAACAATAAGGTACCAGATCCAATCAATATAGTCCATTTTCGGCCCAATCGATCTTATTAGATAAAAAAAAAGGGTTCAGTAGGATCTAACTGACTCTAACTGAATCATGTACTTACCACACATATAACCAGAAAAGAAGGCACTCATCATGCAAAAGATCAGAAAGGAAGACAATAGGATACTTTGATAATAGGCAGATGTTCCATGAATAAAAAAGCGTTTTTGGAATTCTGGTAGGGCAAGAATGCCAGTGATCGAGCCTGTGTCATATCCACATACAATGCCTCCTATGCCTGCTATCACAGAACTTGTATAAGCAGATTTAATGTTGACTTTATGCACGAGAGGTATTGTTTCAGAAGTCATGATAAAGAAGAGAGAAAAGACTGATTTTTAATAAAAAAATGACTTGTCATGACCCACTTTTTTAAAAAAAAAAGGAGCTTTAGTTTAACCCTGAATGACTAACGGTATAGAGTATGGAGATCATGTTGTCATATGGTAACAGCTTTCTCTGGCATGTTTCAGGACACAATAGGCATCCTTTTCTGTCCATTGGTAGAGAGCCCCTTTTCCTTCTTCTTCTTGACCACAGTAGCCCCTAACTGATGGCATCGATTGAGGGCAAGGCTTAAACGAACGTTCATTCGATCTTCAAAAGCATAGTTTGAGAATGTAGTTGCCCTTTCCCAATAGGTTCGGCTTTTTGAAGGATCATGCATTCCCCAACCAGTGATACCTGCTTCTATGATAGGAGTCAGTTATAAAGCAACGTTATGTAGCGTGATAATTACCCCATAAGGTAAATGGTGTGACCCACGTCTCTGATAGGATGTGATGCTGATGATCCATAATCCAATTGAGATGCGATATGCTTTCTTCAAATCGACCGAGTGCATTCAACACAGCCGCTCTGATCAACAGGACAATGGCGCGTTGTTCATACAGGTTGGGTGGGTCCGTGGGAGGCAAGAGTTCATGCAGCCGGACAGTGTATTCAAGCCTTTCCTTTTCATAGATCAAATCCAGTGTGTGTTGTACGAGTGATAAGCACTTTTCTAGTTCAGTCATCTCCATCTGATCAAACGCATTCCATACTAAAAGTAACTCAAGTGCAGGTAAACTAAAACTCAAATCTTGATAGCCACTTTTCTGAAAGAATTCTACTTTCTGCTTTACATAGTGACAGAGGCTTGACTGATAAGGGTATTGTTCCTTGACCAGTTGAGGTACT
Source organism: Choanephora cucurbitarum (assembly GCA_025331435.1). Taxonomy (NCBI): domain Eukaryota; kingdom Fungi; phylum Mucoromycota; class Mucoromycetes; order Mucorales; family Choanephoraceae; genus Choanephora; species Choanephora cucurbitarum. The sequence goes on from JAIWNI010000035.1 coordinate 131,971, forward strand.
TGAGCAAATGCCAAAATGCTCTCGGTCTGTTGACCTAGCATAGCTCGGCAGGAACCCACCAGATAGTAGTAGAAGGCCATCTTTTGATTGTCATTCTGACTAAGCTTCTCAAAGTGAACAAGTGCCGATGACCAATCCATCTGCAAAAAACAATTAAATCCAATCTCATACACACCTCTCTCAGTCATGGCCTCTTCCATCCATTCTCCACGACTGGCATCGATGGCAAATGTGAATGATTGAGTAGACAAAGCAAGTTCTTTAGATGATCGAGAGATATGGGCAGCATAGTATAAAAAGAAGCAAGAGCTAGGATATGTAGTTTGTGCATCAAGCAAGCATTCCATGGATCTTGCCTTTGATTCCTTTGCATACATCTGAGGAACAAATGCAGACAGTGTAGAATAATAAGCCAAGAGCCTGTTTATATCAAATAAGTGTTTATTTTCCCTTGTTTTTTAGTTACTTACATTAAAGAAGCTAAAGGAGATCGCATTCCTTTACCTTGAACACATAGCTTCAACAGGGCCAATCCTAATTGTAAATCACATTTAAAGCCAAAAAGAGAGGCAGCCTTGGGAGGTGTAGAAACCAAGACAGACACCAAGAGATGAACAGATCCCATGCCAAACTGAACAGCAGACACAGTATCTCGATCCATGTACTTTGTATAATCTTGACCCATCCTTTTATGCTCTTGCCAGACAATGGAATAATATTTAAAGGCTAACCTGTTTCTTAGTTTGGTCTATGTGTTTTATCAAATCCATCTTTTTACCTTTTTTGATATGTTGACTGCATTTTATGCTTTTCTCAGCTATTTCTTGTGATAATTGAAGTAATGCTAGAATAAGGTAACTATCTGCCTTGATCGCATTTGCTCTCAAGATACCATTGGGCATAAAGACAGGCGGTTCACCAGTGCTTGACTTTTGAGGTATTGAGTCATGAGCAGGAAGTCCAGTCTGATGCAATGCAATCAGTGATGAGAAATACAATGACCATGAGTGTGTTGGCAAGTTCTTTTTGGATGAACGACTGATTTGAGCATTGGCCATGTTGATGACAACAGTCAGTGTGTTGTATGCAAGTTCAATATCCTCTTTACTTTTTGTCTAGAGAACAAGCAAAAAAATAAGCAGATAGAAAATCATTCTGTTACACTTACCATCATTGCCTTGATGAATGTCATAAGCCCTAATCCAAGCATATAAAGAGGATCACTAACCAAACGCAAGTCAGCTAGTGAGGGGAAAACTATCTGTATAGCATAAGAATGACTTGCCTATTTGATTTCGTTTGAAATAATGGTTTTGCCTTTAGGAATTTGTTGTCAAAGAGACACTTGAGTCCCTTTCTTGCAGTCTCATCTAAGGAACAGTCAATGAAAGCAATATGAAAGGAATGCATAGTGTATTTACCTGATGCCTCTTGTTCACGAGGATTCAAGAGGTTTGGTGTGACATTGGCAACCTGGTTTACGATGCTCGTTAGACTGGATGTATATACATTGACATCAATAGGTGTCTCCATAGAGTAATCAATTTCATGTTGAGGCAGAGATTGGGTTTGAACAGGTGTAGGCTTTTTAGCTTTCTTGAGTGTATTTCTATCTTGAATGATACCTAGATTCTGAATGAATAATTCCATAGCAGGTAATTTGACTTTTTCTTTCTGCAGGCGATAATGTATTTCAACTTCTTGCACATCTTCATTGATGCTTAAAGAGTCCAATGAACAAGAGGGTAATTTTCGATAGGAAACAGAAGAAACTGATTCTTTTGGTTTGTTGTCAAACAAATCTTCTGCGTCAAACAATACTTGATCTGACATAGTCTACAACAGTAAAAGAAGAAGAGAAAGAACAAATGTGTTTACGTTGTTTTCTTCTTCTTTTGCCCCTTTATTTTACATTGAAACTCCTTATTACAAGGAGAGAATGAATCAAATACACCTGCCATGGATAGGTTAAAGAAGATCTACCTTTAGAATCATACAAACAAGAGAGACAAAGCACATTCTATGTTGTGAATGGTCTAATAGGATTCAGTGGTATCATCTCACTACATGGATCATACAAATGAAAGCATTTCTTTAAGCCAGAATGAACAACAAAGACCAAAAAGACAATTTCAGCTGCAATTACCACGTTTGAATAAGGGCAACTGAGATAATTACGCATGGAATGAAACACTCATTTTATATGTTACTTACCTTCAAATTGTCATACAACTCTTGTGCTCTAATGGAGTCATGTCAACCATTGCCAATTTATTCTACTAGCTTACGTGCAATCTATCGATGCTAAAAGGAGTGAGTTATGGATCTGCGTATTCTTATTGGCTAGAAATTAAAGTGCGTCACGTTTTGTTTGTTCCTTTCTTATTTTCAACCAAGTAAAAAAAACTCTTTTTTTTTTTCTCTCTCTCTTTTCTTTATTATCAAAGTTGAGGTTTTTAACATAGAGAAAAGAAGGTAAAGAAAAAAGAAGCGAAAATTAGTTTAAATAAGGGCATTGACTCAAATCTATTTCTAGTTTGACCACATTCTTTTCTAGCTTATCACCTTATTCACAGCTTATAAACACATACAAAAAGAAAAAAAAGTCGTAAGTGAATCAATGCCATTTCTTTCTTTTTTCTTTCTTTTTCTTTATGTCACTTTTTCTCTCTCTCTCTCTCTCTTTTATACTCTACTAGAGTAGAACGCGTGCTTTTATTATTATTATTAGTATAGACTACTTCTATAGGAAACAGTGGACAAAGCTTATTATTTTGGTGATCACCTCTAACTTTTTCTTTCTTTTTTTTTCTTTCTTTTATTTTCTATCTCTCTCTCTCTCGTCGACTTTCTTTTTACTTTCATCCTTTTTTTATCATTTCCTTTCATTTTATGTTAGTTTTCATTGTAACAAAAAAAAAAGAAATTACGATAGGCTTGACAAGTTTAAACTCATCCATTTTATTTAGGCTATGCACAGATCACGCTATGAAACGTTCAAACGACAGCCAAACATCACAAGCTGAACATAACCTAAACGACGATAGTAACAAACGACCCAGATATTCTCAATCTAATTATAGGTAATTGATGCTAAAAACGATTTCCTCACACACTTACACGTTGATTAGTGATATGTATGCTCAATACGGTTTAATGAGTCAATACAATGCTGCTTCATTCCCTCAAGCACACTATGCTGGTTATGCTCAACCTATGTATGGTGCAAACTACAATCCTCAATACAACATGATGGCCACTCAATATACAGGCTATCCTCAAGGATTCCCTACTGCCAATACAACCACCAATGCTGCTGCTGTAGGTACAGGTGAGACCAGCAGAACAATCTATCTAGGCAATGTGACAAGTGCCATTGTACCTCATGATATCCTAAGACATGTACGTCATGGTCAAGTGGAATCATTCCGAATGGTGCCTGAGAAGAACTGTGCCTTCCTGGCCTTTGTCGATCCTTCTTCTGCTCAAATGTTCTATCAGGACTTCATGACCAAGAAGTTGATTGTCAAGGATGCTGAAATCAAGATTGGGTGGGGTAAGCCTAGCATGATTCCCTACAATCTAAAGCTATCGATCGATAATGGTGCTACCCGTAATGTCTATCTGGGTCGTCTTACACAGGCAGATACAGAAGAGACCATTCAGGCTTGTTTGGCTCGATTTGGACCGATTGAGCATATCAAGGTCGTGCGGGATAAGAACATTGCCTTTGTTCATTTCCTGTCGATCATTGCAGCCGTCAAGTGTGTCTCTGGTCTACAGTCTGATCCTGCCTGGTCTGAGAAGCGTGTCAATTATGGTAAGGATCGATGTGGTGATCTGGTGGATCCCTACAATGCAGCCATGGCCCTTCATAACCCATATGCAGCCGTCAATGGATTTCATTTTGATCCCTATAGTGGACATAACTTGGGCAACAATACACAACGGACACTTTACTTTGGAAATATCCACCCTGAAGCCAGCTGTGAAGATATCTGTAATGCCATTCGTGGTGGTAATCTACTGCAGATTCGTTATTTCCCTGAAAAGCATATTGCCTTTGTGACCTTCATGGATGCCTCTACAGCCAATGCAGTCTATACCAACTGCAACACATTTGGTCTGGCTGTCAAGGGAAAGCGTGTTCGTGTTGGATGGGGTAAGCCCTCATCTGTCTCTACTCAGGTGGCCATGGCTGTTCAGAATGGCGCCACACGTAATATCTATATTGGCAACATCTGTGACTCCCACACAGCCGAGAAACTCCGCAATGATTTCTCAGAGTATGGTGAGATTGAGCTGATCAATGTCTGCAAAGAAAAGAATTGTGCCTTTGTCAACTTTACCAGTGTCAGCAGTGCCATCAATGCACTTCAGGGAGCCAAGACGAAATCAGGTTATTCTCAGATGAAGTTAAATTACGGCAAAGATCGCTGTGGTAATCCCTGGAGAGCAAGCAAGCCCAAGACAGAGAAGAAAGAAGAGCCTAAGCTGGAGACATTTGATGAATTAGATCATTTTGAATTTGAAAATAAATAAAATGAAATGCGGGGTATACTGTGGGAAATATCTGCTTTTTCATTGACCGATATTTGATCTGGAAAAACGTGGGGTATGGCCCAATATCATCATCATCAGGTTTCACGAAATAGTAAAGAAAATCCCCGCTTAAATCACTCCCACGTTAGTTGAAGCATCTATCAATTGGTCATTACAAATGAATAAGCTTACTTTCCTCATTTACCCTTTTTCTTTTTCGTTAAAAAAAAAAATAAAGACATTCTCTCTCTCTAACCATTCCGCGGAATCTTTTTAGGAATTTCTCTTTTCTATGGGCTCATGTGAAACCCTATAGGGCTATCCATTAAGAACAGAGCCATGTTTTAAAGCGGAGAAAACCGGGTGTACGTTTAAGAAGGGTTCAAAGGGCCTTTTTAAATCGAATTTCTTTCTTTTTTTTTTCTTTCTTTCTTTCTTAATTGATTGAAATCCAAAAAGGTCATTTTTTCTGTTCTCTATGACTTATTTATAGATATCATTTTTTTTTCTCCCTTTTTTTTTTTAATATTTCTCCTTCTTTAAAAATGGAATACGATCCAGCCAACAAAGCATCCAGTGTCACCAGCATCTCAACTACTTCTTCTTCATTATGGGATCCTTTACCTTCTCTCTATACTGGACGTGCAGATTCTGTCTCTAGTGCCTGTGATGAACTAGAACCATTGGAAGCCCCTACATACCTTTATAATAAAGAAAACCCAGTCTTGATGGATCTCACGAGTTTTCTAGAGAGAGAAAAGCTGTTAGATTGTCATGGGAACAGAAAGAGACCTGCTGAACTGGATTCCAAGGAACCCAAGAAACCAAGACAGGAAGACAATCGAGAACTCCTGTCGGAAGACCAAAAGCGTGCGAACCATATTGCCTCAGAACAAAAGCGCCGTAACATCATCCGTGGTGGCTTCAGAGAACTGACAGAGATCATTCCTACCCTCAAGAACATCAATCACTCCAAGAGCACTATCCTGTTCAAATCAGTCGATTATATCAAACAGCTCGATAGACGCAATAAGGCACTGAAAGAGAAACTGGCTTCTCTACAACACCGTGTTCAACAAAAGGCACTGAAGAAATCAAATCCAAATTGGATGACTCATAAGCATCAATTGGAACTACTTCAAGAACAACTGAGACTTCAACAGGCTCTTTTGAACAAACACAATATCCATCTTTACCCTACAGCCACTGGTGGCTATCATTCAATCTCGATTCCTGCTCTGGATGATACTCCTGTCACATCTACCCATAATTCACCTACCCTTACTCATGCATCATTACCTGTACATAATTCTCATGCCGCTCTGGTCATGCCTGCCACTTTAGATGAATGGCAACATGCCGGTATCAGCAGTTTTACTATTCCAGCAGATGAAAGTGATACACAAAGCACTTTTAGGGAACGTCTGTTGAGTTCTGGAAAACTGGATCATTTAAAACCATCTATGCATTCTACTTAATAAAACTATATGATTTTTATTGTTCATCATGACGAGAAATGAAGAAATTAGCACCCATTAATTCAAGGTTATTTTGTTCAATAAAGGCCTTAAAGTCCCAATTGTTAGATTCTTCAGAAAGGGCTTGGAAGGATGTGTTGGGTGCAGGTTGCTTAAAGAGCATAAAGATATAACGATGATCCTTTGTCTTGGGTGGAGGAGCAGGTCCTTGATAGGCAGCCAATTGGTCTGCACTGGTCAATTCACCAGAAGCTGATAGGTAGGTGAGTTATCTTTAATGGATATCGCTTTTTTTCTGTATTCTTTTACCTGTAATATTAGTGACGACCCAATGACGATAAGGACCCCATTTGGGATCTTCTTTTGTAGGAGCATCAGGATCCACCTATGACATACATTTAATAAAATAAAAAAAAAAACGCGTAATATGATGTTACCATCATCAAGGTATATTGAGCTTCTTTATCAGGAGCAACAAAGGTAATATGAGGCTTTCCAGAGGATTCAGAAGGCTTGATGAAATTACCCAAGGCAGCTTCTTGACCACTTGGATAGACGACACTCAAGAGAGTAGAAGGTGTAAAGTTCTCGGGAATAACTAATGAATATATGAGTTTAGAAGGTATAGGATACAGTGGAGTCTACTTTACTGTCAGGAGAAATCTCATGCTTCTTAAAAGCACTGTTAAAGTTCATTTCCATTGTTACGAGAGGCATGTTAGTTGTTAAAAAGAGAGAGAAGAAAAAAGTAAAGAAAAGCACAGATTATTAAATCATGACTTCATATAGTTTGGGGAAAGGGGTGACCAATAAGATGAAATGCATTGACATCATTTTCTTAAAAAAAAAGGTCATGACTTCATTTGAGATTGGAGATAACATCACCTATATCAACTACCATCCCTAAAGACTTTGCTACTCCCTTTATTCTTAAAGATGCATTTAATTCAGCTCGTCAGATAAACACGGTTTCTTTTCATTTTCTAGACTATTTCAAACTCCTACAGACAGAGTGATGGTGAGGAGGGTTTAAGCAAACAAATAATTTTTTTTTTCCCTTATCTCTTAAATTTTTAACATATAATAATGTCTAATACTACTATCGACTCATCTCCTACTGAAAGAAGACCTGTGCCTGTCAAGCTTGTTTTACTCGGTAAGCCTTATTCTCTGACAAAAAAAAAAACTATTCTGACGTGGTCTAATATAGGTGAATCTGCTGTGGGTAAATCAAGTCTGGTGGTTCGTTTTGTCAATCGTGAATATTCAGAAAGTCGTGAGCCTACTATTGGAGGTAAAGTAAAGATTATCACTCATGATAACTCAAATTTAAACTATTGTTGGTAGCTGCCTTCTTGACACAGAAATGCACAGTGGAGGATCGAACAGTAAAGTATGAAATTTGGGATACAGCAGGCCAAGAACGATTTCATTCGTTAGCTCCCATGTACTATCGAAATGCTCAGGCAGCCATTGTGATGTATGATATCACAAAAGCTGTAAGTAGAAGTCAATCCATGTATATATTTTTTATTTAATTGAATACCATACAGTCTACATTAGAAAAGGCAAAGGGTTGGGTAAAAGAATTACAACGTCAGGCTAATTCACAGATTGTGATTGCCCTTGTTGGCAACAAATTAGATCTGGTTGAAGAGGATCATTCAGCAGAAGATGAACAGGGCAGTCGACAGGTGACATATGAAGAAGCTTCTTCTTATGCTTCTGAAGCAGGTCTCTTGTTCTTTGAGACAAGTGCTCGTACTTCCTTTAATGTAGATAATGTCTTTAGAGAGATAGGTAAGCAGAGCCTTATTCACTCAATACACACACAATTCATGTTTCTTTAGCCAAGACGATTCCACATGATTATCTTGTCAATAACCGGAATGGACTTCGATCGACAACCAATGGCACAACCCTTGATATCTTGCGAGAGACTGGTACACAAGGCTCTGGTGGTTGTGCATGTTAAATCATTATGTAATCTAATCCCTTTTTTTTTTTAATAATAATAATAATTCTTTCAATATCAACTTTAAATGTTAAGCAACAATGTATTAATAAATAAACAAATATAAGTTAATAAGGGAATTGTAAGCTGGACGGGATTGACAAAAAAAAAAAGATATAAATAATCCAAGGATTCATCTCTCTTTATTTTATTATTACACTGAAAATGACAGCCAAACATAATACTATCTTACAAAAATCAAATGGCACTACACGTATGCATACCACTATAAAACGACCTAGAGCACCTATTGCTTGTTATCGATGTCATCATAAAAAAGTAAGAAATGATGACCTATCTATCTGTCTTTATTCATTCATTTTTTTAAGGTACGCTGTGATGGTGTTCATCCTAACTGTACACGATGCCTATCAACAGGTGTCTTGTGTGCCTATCCAAGTTCTCGTCGGTCTCGAAATACACAGCCTACCAATATTGATCCATTTATCGATAATCTATCTCAACTGGAGACACGGATCAGACAGATCGAAACCGATCTCGAGTCTCTTAAGGGATCCATGGCCCATCAATCCATCAACGATACCTTTGCCTGTCAAATCCTCAAGACCGAAACAGACCTTCAAGAATCACGATCGATTGTAGCCCAACTGAGATTGAAGGGTGAACAACGAGCAGCCAAGGTCAAAAGGACCCATAAGGACAAAGGTGGCTCCAACACTCAGCCCTTCTACACGCAAGACTTTATTCCCAGTCCATACCCTGATGCCATCTCAGGCTGGCCATGGCTGTCTCAGACAACAGACCTGGTGGATCCAATGATCATTGCAGCTGCCCTTGAAGCGCAACACCATCGCCAAATAGACTATGCCAATGACCAAAAGAGACACGATACACTCTTTGAAATCCCTCTCGTTGATTATGGACAATCCTTCTATATACCACAATTGTAAAAATTCATTTATTAAACAAAAGGATGATTTAATCGTTGCACAATATGCCACATAAGATCTTTATGTGTCCAATAAGAGAAATGAGCTGTTAGACCACTGAGATAATGATTCTTTTGGATATAACCCATAAATCGTTCTGGTTGAAGTACATAGTCAATACGTTGATCAATAGGTATTTGATGAAGAGAGAAATCGTCATGGTGAATGCCTCTTGTCATGGTACTCTTGAGTAAATCATCTCTCTTTTGTTTCTTGACTTCCTGTAGAGGTGCTTCAAATCGACGCTTCTTTTGATTATCTAAAGGTAAGTAATGTACAGGTTGAATATAAGTTTCTTCTTCGTCATCTGAAGAACAGAAGCTATCTAAGGATAGTTTAGGGGTGGGTATCATATCATCTTCAGGGGAACAATGAGGATCATTATCGACTACTGTCTCCTGCATGGATCCCTTTTGAAAGGGCCTTGAAACACACGCAATCCATTCCATGCCTTTAGACCATAACTGCCTTAGTTGATCTTGAAGGTAAGGTGTGGAGGCTGTAGAGGGTTGGATGAGGACAGCAGGTCGATGTCGATAGTCTGAATTTAACATGGGTTCAAATCGATATCCCTGAGTGGTAAAGGTAAGTAAATAAGATACAAAAAATGAAAATGAACTTACTAATGGATCATAAGGATGTACTATATTCTCAAATACAATGGATGGATCTGGTCTATAGAGCTTTGGGTCTTGATTTCTGACAGTCAAGAATGCACTGAGTGGACTGCCCAGGTTAAACAGATAGTCTGGTTTAAAGAGAAGTGGAGGGAATTCAAGGTCCAGATGAGAGTAAGGTTGGGCTATTTGATGACAGAGAATATCCCAGGTGATGATGCCACCCATCCTACAATCGTCTGTGTTAGTTCAGTTCAATCTATTTTAGTATGCTACTTACGAATAGGCCAAAATGGCAATCTTCCCATTGAAACTAGGGTTTTCTTTGATGAAATGGATATAGGCAGAATTAAAGGTATGGGTGACATGGTGAATGATACTCTGTCCTCTGTCTTTAGAGAGATAGAAGAAGGCATCTGCTAGATAGTCATTGTTGATCATTCGAAGATAGGGTATTGAGTTGGGTGTGATGTTGTCCATGGCTCTGTCTGTTTCTTCATGGATATGTTTATGCCATTCAATAGGGATATATTTGATGTTCATGCTTCTGTAGGTCCCATTCTCTTCAATGACTTGATCTGTTGTGTCTGATAGACTTTGCACTAGAGAAAAGGAGGGGGATAAGTCTGTGTTGAGGATCATAGATGATCGAATGACTTACTGTGCTTTTGAAAGAAACCAAATTGTTCAGTTTGCTATAAAAAAAAAGATAAGTTAAACTAGATCTAGAGACAGATGCATTTATTCTTACTTGGCCAATACCCTATAGAGATCATAAGTTACATGTCAAACAAACAAAATTGTTTACTTACATGAATCACAAATGCAACATGATCCACTGGTCCTTTGACAGAAGGTGATTTTAGTTTTTGACAGAAAGGTACTTGACGTGTGGCTGTAAGAATAGGATAATTGAACATATAGAAAAAAGAGAAATAAAGACTTTTTTTTTTATGGCTTGACTTTATATTGATCTATTCGGTTTCTTGATTTCTCTCCTATTTTCAAAAATACAAAGTTGGCCACCTATGTCATGAGTAGAAAGTGCTTCATTCTATTAAAAAAGGAGTTGCCCCCCACTCGAGTCACTTTTTTAAAATAGATAGAACATAGCCCTAATTCTGTTGTATACTTCATCCATTTAGGGGGGGGAGAAATGACATCCTTAACTAGTGTGTGTTGCCACCAGTTTAGATGAATGCATCTAACAACAACATTCTTTAATAAAAGCAACTGAGTTTCTTTATTTAATAGGGGTTATTATCTCTTTCTTCTTTAGTGCTTGAAATCTATAAGAACAAGACAAGATTTCTTTTTTTTTTTTCTTATTTGTAACAAATTAAAAAAAAACAGGCGCCATGAAGAGGTAGATAGAAAAAAGGAGATAGTTGAAGTTTATTCTAGGGAGTAAAAAAAAGTAAGAATGAAAAAGAAAAAGAAATAAAAGAAGTAAAAAAATAAGCAGAGCAAATGGCTTGCTTTATCTATTGTTGTAATAGTCCAAACCATGACATACTTTACCTTTGTAATCCACTTCAAAAGAGACAGATAGACTTTATGAGTGGCAAATAAGTCTGTTATGCAACACTTTCCTTATTACACTCCAAATGGAAGGAGCACATGCTGGGCTACAGAAAGAGAAGATAGAAAAGAGATGCATACGTTAGCCCCAAGTAGGAGTTTTGAATGACACTTTCAGGCACATAAAGGAATAATTTTTATTATTATTCCGTTTTACTGGGGGATTCGGATAGATTCATGTGGGGTAAATTATTTTAGGTAACACACACGCGCGTATGTTATATATATAAGATCATACCAATGTAATTCAAAAAAAAAAAGTCATCACTGTATAGTTTAGTTTCTTTTTCTGTTAGTGCCATATCTTAGTGTTAAAATAGAATCAATAGCAGAGTAATCATGATGTGGGATGACACAGTCTGTATGATCGGACTTTTTGAAATTTACATCCTACACTGCCCGATTCACAATGCGCATGATTCTCACGCATATATTTAAATATCTCGGGTCATTCGTTTTCGTCTTTTTTGTCTTTTTTTTATTCTTTATATACACTATGGTTTCTGAAAAATTCGATGCTATCAAAGTTGGTACTGGTGAAGATCTTGTCACCTTAACTCGTTGGGTGATTGCTCAACAACAGGTAAGATTTTATATATTAGACGCGTCTTATTGTTTTTTCTTATCTCTTTATGCAATAGGATGTACCTGAAGCTACAGGTGATCTTACTCTCTTGTTGACTGCCATTCAATTTGGTTGTAAATTTGTTGCTTCTAAAGTAAAGCAAGCAGGTCTAATTAACCTGTAAGTGTGTGTGTGTGTGTGTGTAAGCAATAGAACTGATCCATTTTTTTTAGTTTGGGTTTAACTGGTACTGCTAATGTACAAGGTGAAGATGTCAAGAAACTAGATGTCCTGGCCAATGATATCTTCCGTAATGCTATCATTGGTTCTGGTAAGGCCTGTATCTTGGTCTCTGAAGAAGATGAAAATGCCATGTTGATTGAAAACAAGGAACAACGAGGTAAATACGTTGTCACATTCGATCCCTTGGATGGTTCTTCCAACATTGATTGTGGTGTCAGTATCGGTACTATCTTTGGTATCTTTAAAGTGGTAAGTGTTCTTGCTCTACATTCTACTCTTGTACTCACTTTATTTTTATAGAGAGATGAAGAAAACCCAAACATCAAGGATTGTATTCGAAGTGGTCGTGACCTGATTGCAGCTGGTTACTGTATGTATGGTTCATACTGTGAAATGATCTTGGTAAGTTCAATAGTATCTTGTCCTATTTGATTCTCATAATTACTAGTCTGTCGGTAATGGTGTCAATGGCTTTACTTTGGATCCTGCTATTGGTGAATTCATCATGACACACCCTAATGTAAGTTAAATATAGAGTTGTCAACAACATGATCTAACCTCTTCAGTTAATAGATTCGTTTGCCTGACCATGGTAAGATCTACTCTGTCAATGAAGGTAACTACAAGCACTTTGATGAACCAAGCAAGAAATACGTGGATCATGTCAAGCAAAAGTACAGTGCACGTTATGTTGGTTCCATGGTATCTGACATTCACCGTACTTTACTCTATGGTGGTATCTTTGGTTACCCAGCTGATGCTAAATCAAAGAAGGGCAAGCTTAGAATTCTCTATGAAGTCTTTCCTATGTCTTATCTGATTGAACAGGCAGGTGGTAAGGCTACCACAGGCACACAAAACTGTCTTGACTTAATACCCGAACATATCCATGACCGTTCTGGTATCTGGCTTGGATCAAAAGAAGATGTTGAAGAACTTGAATCATTTTACAAATAAATTTTTATTAAAACAATGCCTTATCTAATATCTTGTGTGTGTATTCTCTCTCTACTCTATCTGTCAATTGTTGTTGGGTATAAGGGTCTTGAGAGACAAGAGAGAGTAGCCATGCAACATCTTTCTCAAATGGTGTATCTTCAGCTATGGATACATAGGTATCTGTCTGCTGTAAGGATTGAACAAGGGCTTGCATTTCACCTAATAAACCATTAACCAACAATTCGTATTCATCTCATTGACTTACATTCAGAATCAGATAGAGTTAAATCTGGTAAAGGTGACCATGTTGAATTCAAGCGATCGATAGCTTTTTTTGATAAAAGATAAATTGAGAAATGATCACTGAACAAACCAAATTATACTTTACCTGGTGTCTTCTTTCCTGTCTTTAATTCCATTTGACGTTGAATACGATCTATGATACTAACAAAAAAAGAAAAGTCAATATAGGCTTTCATGATGAAAAACAATTTATTACGGGACTGGCAAGGCTTTGAGTTGAATCAGATTGGCCATGATAAATTCCCAATCCAATGGTTTATCAGTCTCTTGTCCTGTATTCATGATTTGATGCAGCAGTTGATCCATCAAATGAATAGAGAGATCCTTGATCAAATCCACCTTATTCTCATGCTGTGTCAATAGATCATCTTTCTTTTGATCCTTGAGAGCATTCTCAACATAGTCTTGAACATCATGAAAGACAGAATCATGATAATCAGGCGCAGTGGTGCTACAGGATCCATACCGAGAAGATGTCTTTGTCAGTTGAGGATCTAAGGGTCGATAACTATAGGAAGGAATCTGGTTGATATGTGGCTTAGAGGGATAGTGCTTATCGACTGATGTATACACTTGACGTTCTTTAATAGCATGGGTTCTTATAAGAGGTTAACTAAGGCATGGTGGATAACGAATAAACGCTTACTTTCGATTGTATGTCTTGAGTGGCCATCGAGTATGTGACTTTTTCTTTAATAAGAGTGCGTCTTGCTTTTGCTTATAGAGTGTATCGTATGCTCTTCTTAGTGATTCTTCTTTACGGATCCAACTATCGTAAGACAATGACATGACAAACTAAAGGGAAAAAAAATAAAAAAAAAAACGGGTTCAAAAGAAGCAAGCGTGTACGGAGTTTTAATTCTCATCTTCACTTCGTATGAGTCTAGTCTACTTTACACACACATCTTTTTTTATTTTATCAAATTCATAGTTGTCTTGATGAAATCATTCTATTCATCTTGTTTATTATCTTAAAGCAACAGACACATCAAGAAGAAAAGAAATTTTTTTTATATTTCCATATAAGGATATCGGAGTCTAAACTTGATTGATTGATTGATTGATTGATTACAGCAAGGTGATTTGATCAATAAGAAACTTATAATAAGATATATACAATCATTGCCTGTGATACAAGATATAAATATAATAGGTGTGTGATTTTTATTTTTTATTTTTTTTCAAGCCAGCCCCTCTTCTTTTTTTTTTTCTTTTCTTTATTATCAGATTCATCTATTCTTTGTCATGGAAACATTAAGTCCTATTTCAGAGACTAAAAAGCCCATTTCTATAAAAAAGGTAGAATCTGTCTCTGCTACGGAATGTGCAAACTGTGGCACAACTACCACACCTCTCTGGAGAAGAGGCCCCAACGGTGAAACTATCTGTAACGCCTGTGGTCTCTATCTCAAGGCCCGTAATACCCTCAGACCCCCCACACTCAAGCGAACAGTCCATAAGAAGACACAGCCAGTCAACAACGAAAAGAATGACTGTGGAGGTGGTACTTGTCCAGGTGGTGGTCAGTGTAACGGCACAGGTGGCTCGACATCATGTGCAGGCTGCCCTGCCTTCAACCAACATCAGGTCAATCGTCAAACACTCATCTGTGCAAACTGTAGAACAACCACCACGCCTCTCTGGAGAAGAGACGAACAAGGAAACACCATCTGTAATGCCTGCGGTCTCTACTATAAACTCCATAATGTCCATCGACCCGTCAGTATGAAGCGCAGTGTCATCAAACGAAGAAAACGCATCATTGTTGCACAAGGTAGTGATGAAGAAGAAACTGAAGAGGATGACGATATACAATCACAGCGTTCTCGGTCAACAACCACAACCCCTCCCCCATACCCAATGGAGAGATCTGTGCCAGAGATTGAAGATTATGTTGTGCTGAAAAAGAAAAAGGTGTCCAGTCAACAACCTTCATCCTCTTCTTCTTCTTCACTGTCACCCTTATCTGATAAAGCCTATCATCCTCCATCCTTGTTCCCTAAAGCTTATTCTGAGCAACCATCTCAATCTTCGCCTCCCCTACAACAACAGAGCTTTTTACCTCCTATTTCCTCTGAGCGCCAATCATCTTATAAGCTCGAATCCTTATTTGGTGCTCGAGAATCTCTAAATCAGTTACCACCTCTATCGTTACCACCTCTCACTCCAATCTCACAGCCTACATCAAAACCTTCTCTCTTTTCACAACCTACATCATTACCACCGAATAAAGGATATGAACTGGCTGATTTTGATCAAGCTTTAGATCGTCTAGAACACCTCAGACGACAAGTTAGACCAGAACAAGCCTATGCCTTATCTCAACTTACTCAGTCATTAAGTGACTTGGCTTCAAAAGCAGAAGCTTTATTATCTTTAGACTCATTAGCCTATAGTCGATAAACCCTTCTCTACACTTATTCCCCCCCTCTCTCCTTTTTTCTTTTTTTTTTTTGCTCCTTTTTTTTTAAATTCTCCTTTCTACTCCTTTATTAATAAAGTATATTTATATACAAGATTTTTGTTGAATTCAATGATTGGCTTAAAATGCATCTTTAACTGGTCATTGAATTTAGCTGATTTCTTTTTTTGGTAATCAATGACAGGTCAAACATGACTTGTATATATCATTTATTATACACTTTTCTCTATTTCTATTTTTTTATAAGAAAAATGGATAAAGAAAAGGCTTCTATTATAAAGCATGGATAGTGTTATGTGTGTATGAATGTGTATAGATGTGTAGAATGTGATGTTTAGAGGTTACAATTTTCTTTGGGGGTTATTTACAACAACATCTTGAGAGGGTTTTCCATAAAAGTCTTGAAGGATTGCAACCAGGTAGCACCAACAGCACCATCCACAACACGATGATCAGCACTCAAAGTGACTTCCATGACTTCACGGCTACTGAAACCAGAGACAGCAGCTTGATCGGGCACCACCTTCTTTTGAGTACCACCAATAGCCAAGATACACGATTGAGGAGGGTTGATGATGGCAGTGAAGTTACTGATACCAAACATACCCAAGTTGGAAATAGTGAAAGAACCACCTTGGTATTCTTGAGGAGCAAGCTTACCATCACGAGCACGCTTGGCCAGATCCTTGACTTGAGAAGAGATGGTAGACAAGCCCTTGGTTTCGGCCTTGGTCACAATGGGTGTGATCAAACCAGTAGGGGTAGCGACGGCCACACAGACATCGGCATGGTGGTATTGACGGATGAAATCACCTTGCCAGGCAGAGTTGACTTCAGGGACAGCCTTGAGGGCCAAAGCAGAGGCCTTGACGATAAAGTCGTTGACAGAGAGCTTGTATTGACCTTCGCTTGATTGGTTCAAGACTTGACGCAACTTGTTGACCTTGTCCATGTTGACTTCGACAGTCAAGTAGTAGTGAGGTACTGTTTGCTTGGATTCAGTCAAACGAGAGGCAATGATCTTGCGCATGTTGGTGGTAGGTTGGTCGTTGAAGGCATCACCAGCAGCACCACCTTGAGGAGCATAGGCAGCAGGAGCAGGAGCAGGAGCAGCAGGAGTAGGCTTGGCTTCTTGCTTCTTTTCTTCCTTGACAGGAGCAGGTGTTTCCTTGGCAGGTGCTTCCTTGGCAGGTGCTTCCTTCACAGGAGCAGGTTCTTCCTTGGCAGGTTCAGCAGAACCAGCATCTTCCAAGGTGAATTCCTTGAAGGCTTCAACATCAGCTTCATCTTCAACAAGAATAGCAATGGGCTATTGAACATCATCAGTACCCATCCTTCTGTCATTCTCTCTCTTTAATATTTACCTTGCCAACAGGAACATCCTTATCACCTTCACTGATCAAGATCTTGGCAAGGAAACCTTCATCTTGACATTCGAAATCCATTTGAGCCTTATCAGTTTCGATCTCAACCAAAACATCACCAGGGTTAATGGCATCACCAACAGCCTTTTGGAATTTACCAATACCACCTGCTGTCATACTATTAAAAAAAAAAAGATCAGTCAAATCTGTGCATTCTGTTCTATTCAAGATACGTTACGTAGGTGACAAAGCAGGCATAGCAATGACATTGTGAGCAGGGAAGTCTAAAAGGATAGATAAGTACATCGTGTTAGCACTATTTTGACAGCCACTTACTCTTGGAGCTATAGGCTCTGACATCCTTTTGAACAACAGGCACAGTGAAGGCACGAAGAGCACCGAAAGAACGAGTGCTGTTGAATACGATGAGTCAAGTGTTTTTTTTTTTACATTTTCTGTTGGTATAGCTTTACCTGGTAGAAGAGAAGCTACGAGCAGCTTGTTGACGAACCAATAAAGGAGCGGCTCTAGAAGCAATTCTAGCAGAAGAAGAAACGATCTTGGTGGAAGCTCTCAACATGGGGCGTGACATTTTAGTCTTTTGGTTTAAAAAAAAAGAAAGAAAGAAAAAAGAAAACCCTGGCTGGAGAAATCAGGAGTTTCTCTGAAAATTCCGGGAACTTCAAAATTTTTTTTTATCATAAATGGACTATAATTTTTTTTTTTTGAAGCCAATTTCAAATGTCAATTCATACACAAAAATTAGGCTTTTTTTCTCTCTCTCTCTTCCTTTTAAGACCTAACAATGAAAAGAGAAACATGATGTTTTCTGAATTATCTTTATTTGGTCTTTTATACATGGTTGAATAATTTAACAGGTGATGACCTTCATAGGGAAATAAGAACCTAATAAGATGATGATCAATATGACATCCTTTTATTTTTTTTTCTTTAACTAGTAACTTACCATCCTTAGGAGGGACAAAATCTTCAGAAACCTTCCATTGAGGTTGAACACCGAAACGAGGAGCAGGAGCAGCCTTTTCCAAAGAATAAAACTTCTTGGAGCTCAAGAGTTCAGCAAGAGGCTTGGCTTCAGCAGTTGTAGTAACAGCTTGTTCAGTAGCTTGTTCAGCAGAAAGTCTAATGCGCATGATTTTTTTTAATGTCCAATGCTTCCCTCTTCACTCTCTATTTCACTTACGCAGGCTTGACAGGAGCACCTTCTAAAAGGAGAGCAAGATCCTTTTGGGTGTAAATAGCAGTTCTAGGAAAGTTTCTACGGGTGTCACGTTGGAAATAATAGTTGTTGCTGATGTTGGAAGCAGCAGACTTGGGATAGGTGTATTTTTCGGGACGAGAACTATATATATATATATTTTTTTTTGCATAAGTGAATATGTTCTTTATCGACAATGATCTAGTTACCCAACAGCAGGAGTACGGAATTTGCCAACCACAGGCATACCGTCAGTAGACTTTGGGTTCTATAGGAAAACGAGATGAGGTGAATGGTGGTGAATTAAAAAAAAAATAATAATCTTACAACAGAAAAGTATTTCTTGACCCAAGCCCAAGTTTTGGAGTTCCAAGACATGATTAATATAAGAAACTAGAGCGTGATGTTTAGTCTGATGAACATGATGGACTGACATCTTTTACCTTGTTTAGATCAACACGGAAACAAAGTGGACTTGATTCTCTCTCTCAATCCCCCAGCTCTCTTGTAGCAGGTCCGATCTTATTTTAAAAGATGACGTTGCTGTGACTTGTCATTGATGAATTCATTCATCTATGCTCAAGTGTGAATCCAGATGAAGTGGATCGTTCTTGACATGACTCAACTGCAGACACTAAAAAGCGTATAGGCTAAATGGTAGTTTGAATGTATCTTCTTCTTTTTTTTTCTCTCTCTCTCTCTCTCTCTCTCTCTCTCTCTCTCTGTCTCTCTGTCTCTTGCTGTTATATAAAGAAGAAACGAGTAAAAATTGTATTTAGCAGTTGTATGACCTAACGCACCTACATGCATACATTCAAAACTATGTTTAAATACAGCTATCTAAAGATGAATTCGATTGAATGAACCCTCTTTTGGGCTTACTCAAGTAATGCTGTCAAGAAGCAAACATCTCACACTTTTTTTTATCTGCTCCAAGTTTCAGCCAATCAGAGAGGAGGAAATGATGGATTAGAAACTTTACTTTTGTACTTTCATTTTTTTTTTTTATACAGCTTACCTTTTTTTTTTTTTAATAATAACAATGGAAACTTCACCAGTGAATAAAGAAAAACAGCACATTGCAGACAAGTTTGATCGATTAGCAGAAGCTTGGGC
Source organism: Choanephora cucurbitarum (assembly GCA_025331435.1). Lineage (NCBI taxonomy): Eukaryota > Fungi > Mucoromycota > Mucoromycetes > Mucorales > Choanephoraceae > Choanephora > Choanephora cucurbitarum. Next base: position 151,324 of record JAIWNI010000035.1, read on the forward strand.
AAAGAGTTGTATGAAGGCAGTACCGTAACTATCTTTGTTTTATATGTCTATTTGATAGTCATCACTCATTGATAAATCAAAAAATAGTCTAGCTGGACTACTTGAGGTACTTGAGCCTATTGTACCTGATTTCAAAGAAGAGATTAAAAGCTTGCATGTTCAAGGTCAACAATACTTGACAGATGAATTCAAAGTAATTGAAAACCAAAAAAAAAAAGAGAGAGGAAAGACCATTTAACCAAGTTGATTAGACCTATGTCAAGAGTATCATAGATAGTCATGATTTTGCTAGAAAACAAGACAAGTTGCAATTATTGATAGAAGAAGCTAGTCAACGCGAACCAGTGGAATGTCAACTGTTGCCATCACCTGCTCAAGTGACTGAAGGCGCCTTAAATAAAGCTAAACTGTTGGAGATAGAACGACTTCAGAACACGTTGGATGATCTCACAGTACAGAATGCCGAACTCAAAAAACTGATCAGACAGGAGGAAAGGACAAAGCAAGAGAAAGAGAAAAAGTTGCTTAAACGTATTACATTGTATACTGAGGTAAAGGAGAAATCTATTGACATTGTGGTCCATGGTACTGATTGTTTCTCTTTCTAAAAGCTGAGTCAATTGGTCAACTCAATACCTGCTGAAGACTATTTCCAACTTCAAAAGAACTTGAAATGAACCCACTTTTTTGCATGTGTCTGAAAAGAGAAAAGACAGCACTATCTCTAAAAGAAACACATACATACCTTGAGAGAGAGGCAGACAGAGAAAAAAGGAGGCTTCGTTCTAGTGTTATAAGCTGTGTATACACATCTACTTGCTTGTAAACTACTTGATTATCCTGTTCAAGAGAGAGAGAGAGAAAAAAAGAGACTTTATTCGGTCTTGCATAAGGCAATAGCACTAAAGTTGGTTTCATCAGGATCTCTGGCCATATATTGCTGCATGACTTCTGCTGCACTCTAATCATAAAAGGAAACAAAGAAATGTTATTTTCTCTGTCTTATCAGATTGAATAAAGTTAGCTTTTTTTTTTTTTTTACCTCTACCAAATCAGAACATTTGCCATGATTAATAGGGAATGGCTTTCTACCGTCCAACTCATAAAGGTGACCATCCACTTTGACAAAGCAGATAAAATGAAGATCGACATCATCTTCTGTACTGGGTGCCTATGTTGTCTCTTATAAGCCTCTTTGTTTCCTCTACAAGATTTCCTTTACCTCTGTTTGACCTTCATGAGCAGCAGAAGCATGAACTGAAGCCAATTCAGTGCTGTTCTCCAATAAGTCCACTCTTTCTTCAATAGACATGGGTTTTGCCTTCTCAATGATATCCTTTAATAGACCAGGACCTTGGAATAACAAATAAGTTCAGAATGCTATCTTGCTCTGAGAAAAATATTCTTACCAACAATATCACTATCACTACTTGAAACAGAATGCAACAAAGCCATCATACCACAAGCATTTTCAATTGTTTGCTTAAAGAAGACAACTTCAGGACTGATGTTCTGTTCCAATTTAGTCAAGCGAGCCTCCTCTTCCTCTTTGAATCGCTCATAAGATTCAGTCAATGGAAACAAGAAAATCATGGCTTCAACAGGTGTAGGAATCATGGCCAGCAACTCTGAATCAAAACCTATTACAATTGTGTCAACCAATCTGTTATCGACTCATATTTTTGTTCCTGACCATAGACATCCACATAGTTGTATTGAGTGCTTACACCTAACGAATGAATTACCTAATTTTATCTGTTATCAACTTGAAACAATGTGTTATGTAGCCAATCCTACCTTGCTCCAGACCTAGAGATAAATATGTTAGATAGCTGTTCTTTTCTTTTGTAGAGGATATGTCCTTCTGTAGGCTTACCTCAGGGTTAGCTTCAAGAGGAACCCATCTCTTGACGCGTTGGGTATCGTTTTGAGACATGTATGAAAATAGAAAAGAAAAAAGAAAAATTATGCTCATTTTCGGAAATTGATTTGCATTTTAGTCCATGCAGAACAGATTGGAATGATTCGACAGTTACATGTTAAAGCCATCAAGTCGTACAATAACAGTCAAAACAATGTTGCCTTTATCACTCTCAATCGTTCAACTCAAAAAGAATGAACTCTTACCGAATACCAGGCATTGATTTGTCTTTTTTTGGGTGACTAACCTCAAATGATCCTTAAAAGAAAGAGATTTTCAGATTATCTCAAGATAGTGACACTAGAAAAAACCAATGCAGTGCATGATAGTGTTGGTATATATGATATCTATAACGCCAATAAGGCCTGCTTTGGTGAATGAAATGCTGTCTAAAGGAGGCTATTATCATCTCTTGTTAATCCATAGTGTAAGGTCAACACTTGTTGCTACTGCTGTCAAGGACTTGGAGGAAATAGTACTACTTCTTGTGCAACTATAGAAAAAAAAAGAGAGGGAGAAAGGGAAATATGCATCTACAGAGATGACGATGTGTTTGAATCCTGATCGCCAACTAAATAGTGTTCTCACATTCTGTAACCAGAAAGACAGGTCAGTATTCAAAAAAAAAATAGACTAACAGGCAATCTGTTCGTGGCCACCTTTGAACAATTTCAATTCAATCGATTTGTTCCTCTCTCTCTAGAGAGTTTATTTGACACCTCTTCAGCTTGCTGTAGTTTTACTAGCGGAAGTGGTCTAATGGACTGAAGGCGTCCATGACAAGATCAAAGCTATGTCAGTAGAATACTGCTTCTTCAAGACCTGCTAGTGGACGATAAACGGTCACGATAGTTAATATTTTTGTTGGTGTAGATACTTGGGCTTCCCTTTTTCCGCCCCCAAATGTCCATCTCCTTTTTTTTTTTTTGTATATATGTTTTTTATCTAATAAGATACACGGATAAAAGAAACAAAGGCAAATTCTCTCTCTTTCTTTTTCTCTCTTTTATTTTGTATAACTTATGGTAATTTAAATAATTACCAATAGACGCGTTCAAGACTAACAGAAACGCGACTGTAGTTCTCCTTCCCCCCTTTTTCTTAAAATAGTAGCAGCTTAAGATAACATGTCTAGTCATCGAGATGAACAACACCGTCAACAACAACAGCAACAACAACGGTTCCTAAGCAACTACAATGACCCTTACGCCCCATATTCATTATCACAACCATTACAACAACAACAACAACAACAACAATATACACAGGCATACTTACAAAACACACCCATGTATAATAACAACAGTACAACGAACAGTACAGTGCCATATAGTCATCCATATTTCCAATCTACTTCTCAACCTTATCAAGCAAGTCTTCCTCCACAAATACTTTATACAACACAACCTACTATACAAGAATTCAATGACCCAGTGGTGCCTACTGAACCTGACCAGTTTATTATTGACTTGCTAAAGAAACCTCAAGAGAGGTTATTCTTGTTAAAATTAGAATTAGAGTTTGAAGGGTTTATAAAAGATAGCAGGTAAACCCTTTCTAAGTTCGCAAGTAGCACATGTATCTAACACTTCTTGTCATAGTAAACTTCGTCTTGATTTACCCAACATGAACTCATACCAACGTCTAATGGTTCATAAATTAGCACCTTATTACAAGCTAAACCATTATCATAATGCTATGCGAAAGGGAGTTTATGTTTGCAAGACAACCATCACAGAATTGTATGTAGCCCATTCTAAATACACATGTAGCTTGCAACTTATCTCTATCTGATTAGACCTTCTATTCGTTTACTTGATATTGACACCAATCCAGAAACAGAGGCTGATAAGCCTAATGCAAATGATCCTCAACCACAATTTAAAATCATGCGTCGCTCTGCTGGTTCGAACAGTCCCTCCTCTCGCAATTCATCTAACACAGGCGAGGACTCATTCAAAGCAGATAGAAAGAACATGACATTAGAGGAAAGAAGGACAGCTTATGAAGAAGCAAGAGCTCGTATTTTTCAGGATCTTGAAAATAAATGATAATAAACTCTAACCAAATCAGTCACTTTCTTCCCTCTCTCTCTCTCTCTCTCATGTAGTATGCCTTTTTTTTTTCTAAGAAGATGATAGCAAGAGAAGAGATACAAAAACACACACACATACACACAAGAAAGAATAAGAAAAGAAGAAGAGCGGTTCTCTCAACAAACTGTAATGATTGAGTTGAGTGAGAGTATTCCATCATGACTCTGATAACAGAGAAACTATTATAAGGGATAAGAAAAGAGAGAGAGAGAGAAAAAAAAAGTAATTACAGTTATAAATGTGAGTATGCGATCCAAATGTCAATAAACAATGTGACAGAAATTCGTTTGCCATAGCCATTAAAAAGGAAAAAGCGAATTTGTAACATGTTTAAAAGAAAAGGGCAATAAGTTCGGATATTATAGAACAATTTTGAGACTAGGATACCCTTTATGTGTTGTCAATCATTACTTTTTTGGGTGTGTTTCTTCTTGAAATTAGTTCCTTATGAAAACAACCAATCAACTTTTTTCAAGTAGACTAAATATGTCTCTTGATTTCCAAAATAATACAATAATTTGATGTAGTACAGTGAGAAGATCCTCGTGTCCCAAACTTAAACCAAATTAGCGGCTTTTTAATGACCTTCCCCTTTTCTCTCCTCCCTCGCTTTCTTTCTTTTTCTTTCTCCTTCCTAACTTTTTCTTTACTTGATTCGTTATGGGTGCTCAAGTGGTTGATTATAGAATATCAACATTAGTTGTGCTCTGTAAAGATTGTGGCAACGATGTGGGTCTTTACCCTGCTCGTCATAAATGTCAGCCAGTAGACAGACCAGCTATGCCTGCTCTACCTCCACAGTTCATAAAAAATAAGACTGAACAACCACAAAACAACTTACTTGCGCCGCCTTCTTCATTGGATGTCCCTAAGCCTAGTTTTGGAACAAATCAATCGAACAAAGGCACAATTAGAGAGACCGAAGACAACGAAGAATCTGTCTATTTCAATAATTTTGCTGCCAATTTGCCTGAACAGAAAGAACAAACTGGCAAGAAGTTGTGGGGGAAAGTCCGAGAAAATGAGAAATGGAAGCAATTAAATGAAAAGAGTAAAGTATCTATTTTGTGATTCTGATATCTACTTCAAACTAAAAAGTTAGAAAAAAAAACTATGTAGATGAAAAGCCTAAGCAAAGTGGCAAATTATGGGGTAAATTGATCCAGGCTACACAGAATGTAGCTGATAAGATACCTAATAAAGACGAACGTGGTGCCGGTAAGATGTCAAGTAGGAGGGTTTCTCCTGAAAATCAAAAATACTAAACCAAGGATTTCAAACAGAATCAGATGAAGATGATTGGGATGGCGAAACACATGTATCTAGGATTCTTCGAGAATATTACGAGAGTAAGCGCATGCGCTTGCCTGAATGGTTGTTTGAAGAAGATCTTGAAGTGAACCACGTCAAGAAGTCTGTCGTTAGAAACTCAGTGGATACTAACATTGTTGATGTCACAAAGAGAAATTCCACAAGAAGAAGATTATGGGATCAGAATCCTAGTGATGCCAAAAGCATGTCAAGTAGAGAAAGAGAGCGTCAAGAGCTTCGACAAGCACCATCCTCTCCTCCTCCTTCTTCTTCTATTCAAAGACATGATGATCGTGTCAATAGCCACTTTAGAGATGAAGATAATGCTTATAGAGAAGATAGACGTAACTATGAAGATGAAAGACCGACAAGCAATCGATACAGAAATGAAGGACGTCGAGAATATGAGAACGACAATCCCTATCCTCCTTCGTCTCGGGATTATCCTAATGATAGATACATATCGCAAGGTGGTGGTAGAGATGACTATTATCGTCATGAAAACTATCGTCGGGACGAACACCGCCGCGATGACTATCGTCGAGAACCACAGCCATATCCCTCTCTAAGAGAACAACAACCTCGCTATCCTGAAGATGGTTATCGATCATCTACTCAGCACCAATCTTATGGCTCTAATAGACAACATAGACTTTACGACGAAAGCGATTCGTATTACTCTGCTGACTCAAGATCTTCTGCACGAGGCTATCATGAGTCCTCTTACAAGAAAGATGACTACTATTATACCAATGATTCAAGACAATATGCGCCTTCGTCACCAATGGACCGTGGAGCAGCAAGATACAACCAGCCCCCTCCTCCTGACTCGAGCCGTCGGGCACCTTCACTTCGAGGTACTCGTCGTTATGGAAACGATCACAACTACTTTTAAAATATATACACTATCATGCATTGCCTCTCTTTTTTCCTTCTTTCTGTTTGTCCCATACTTTTCTATACCGCTTATTCAAATCTTCTTTCTTTTCTTCTAATTTTCTTTCTCTCATTCGCACTTTACAATAAACAAAACCTGTTTCTTTTTTTTTTTGTTATTGATATTCTATTAAATCAACAAATATTAAATAATAATTGAAATAGAACATAGATTGAAACCACGTTTTATATTGTTCATAAACTTATAACATCGGTTGAGCAGGCGATGATGAACCTGGACCCAATGAAGAGAAGATAAGTGGTGCTCGAAGGTAGAAATTGACACAGAGAGCACCAACTAGAAGGATACATAACAAAACTGGACCGTAAATATCTTCCATATTAGAAGCCGAGCGACCTGTTCTCATATAATAAGATCGAAGTTGAAACCGAGCTAATGCATACCTAACAAGTATCGTAATGTTAGCTTATTCTTCAAAAATGGATAGATTATTTTACATGGCAATAGCAGAAGAAATCACTATAAAACAAGCACCAACAATCCTTGAAATACGATCACCATAGTTGAGCAAGTTCAGTGAGACAGTAAGCATCAGAGCACAGAACTGAAGCCAGGAGATAAACGTACGTTCATTTGCAAAAAAAGATTTAGGGTCGCTTTTCTTCATAGGCAAGTTCTTTCGTTTGTTAATAGGAGTACTATTCAACAATTCACTTGGGGCCAATGGTGACGCCTTGTAGTCATGATTCTTTTCTTCAGTAAGCTTGTTATTCAAAAAGTATTTGGAAAGCAAATCTCGATTGGGTGTATTCTCATTCGTGACAGGAGGAACAGGGTTGTCATGGAAATTGAGAGATAGATGAGGAACATCCAATCGCTTTGGCCTCTCCAATTCCTTTTGCTGTGTAATATGTTCTTGAGTGATAGAGTGCCGGTGCCGCCCATTGAATAATGGTTTGAAGCTCTTTGATCGAGAAAGGCCAGCATTAGGAGTAACTGGTTTGCGAATATCGTAATCAAGCTCTGAAAGCCAATAGGGCATTTTAGGTACCCTATCATTGAACAAATAGCTAGCCCCATGGATGTATTTGGAGAAATGAGGTACTTCATGCACTAAATGACTGTCTAACAACTGATTGAGCCAGGCAGGTATGGTCTGTCCAAGATGGCTCTGAATTTTAGTTTCCAAGATAGCATAAGGAAATCGAAGGATATCGTGCTCCTTTACGTTGCGGAATGGATATTCGATATCAATGTCAGATCTTCGCCAGTTTTCTTTACCTGTCTTATCCATCCGTCTCCTGGTTCCATCAAAATGGTCTTCTCGAATGAAAATCAAATTGGAATCTAAGCTGATACGCAAACGCTGATCTCCAGGAAACTGGAATGCTGTGCGGTTGTAAAACACTCGACATACAGGTTGCAGTTGTCGCTCCTTGATAGATTTCTGTATGCCACCAGCAATAAAGCAGTTTTCCTCTATTGACAAAGGATTCATTTTCTTCTTTAGTTCTAAGTCTTTTTTGTAATCATTGACGGAGTAGACGCCTTTTATAAACCCATTGACCTGGCCTTCTTTTAATCGAAATCGGTCTTTGATCGACCTTTCATCTAGCCATGGAGCATGATGGGTCTTTCTTTCGATATAGACATCATCATTAAGCTCGTCGCATTGGCCATACCATCGCATGCGAATAGCTTCGGCGCCTTTGGAACGTTCCAATCGCTCATGGTAGAGATCAAAGTTTTCATTGTCAAAGTAAACACTAGAGACGGCAGCATCCTTTGATTCGTATTGCTTTCGTTGATTGAAGACATATATAGGCAAATGCAATAAGATGACGGCTTTGACTTCATTGATATGGTCTGGATGGACCCAGTATTTGTTGGTAGCTCTTTCAAAAGCTGTTTGTTCTTCTCCTACATCGTATGCTTGAGCTACTCGTGGATTACCGTGGAGCCGACAGACATCATGTTGTTCTGAAATTTGGACTATCAGATCATCAAATTTTTGCTTATCAAGAGGATATGCTTCCAGCAGCTTGTTGAAGTGATGTGTCATCAGGTTACTTCCGGTAATTTTTTCGTATTTCTTTATAATTCTGTCAAAAGCACTTAAGTTTAGATTATGGAATTTAGCAATATCATCTACATCAACCAAAATTTCAGCAAGTTTATCAGCTACTGCATCGTATGCGTATTCATCGACCTCTATTCTTGACTTGTAGTCCTTGAGGGTCGAACCGCAAGCGTTTATTCGGTTTTTCAGTTGGTCTAAATGCTTTTGTACGAATCCGTATACTTTTCTTAGTTCAATTTCAATTCTTCGTTGAAAACTTTGCAAATTGAGAGCATTGGTACTAATGGGATCTTTGAGTTGAGCATTGAGCTGATTATATTGCATATAATAATCCCTCCAAGGCTCATTTATTTTCGAGTTAAACTCAACATTAAATTTCATGGCTGGATGACTTCATTAGGCTTTATCTATGTTCAATACAGCTTACTTACTTTCTTTTTCTTGCTGCTTTTAACTTTCTAATACTATCCACAGAAAAAAGGGAAGCTTAGTAAAAGATGGAGACAGATGAAAAAGTCAATCAAATATGATTACTGGATCAAACATGTCTACAATCACATTGTCCTTCAAACATTGTATTGTTTGTTGTTTGAGGCTAAAAAATTTAAAATTTTACCAATGCTTGATTTGACAAGTTGACTGTACAGTGTTGTCGGTAAACCTTATCAGTTCTGAAAAAATAAATGGCAAATTTCAAAAATAAACTGTGACACCATCTCTCGTTTTCTTATCAGTCTTGATTTTTTCGACATGATAAGCAATTGCTAAGAAATGCATATGTTAATCCATTGAGTGCATGTTTAATGGTTTTCACTTTACTTATCTAGTATAACAAAGGACATTGATTTGGGTTTCACAATCAACTCAGAGACAGCGGATCAAGCTTTGACAGCTACAAATTATAGGTATTCAATGACTGGTATCTTTCCAGTGATCTATTATCATTGTACATGTACCGTAACAATTAAGTCAATGATTTTCCTTTTTGCTCACAAGAAGATAGAAGCAATATCTTTGCATTACTCATCTATGCTAGAATAAAATGCTTGATAACAACCTAAACAGCTTCCCAGCTTAACTTCTCGATTAAAACGACGAAAGCATCGATATTATGCTATTCACATCATCTGTGGAAATATTGTTCTTATACTAATAAAGCCTCATTTATATTTATATGTTATAAACAAACGTGTCAACAAGGATTTTGGTTATGTTTGTCTCCAAACAAATCAATAGTTTTAATTTCTTTATGCTCTTTCCAATCACTTTCCTTTTTTTTGCGTATGTAAAATAAAAATGGTAAGCATGGAGTGACTTAGTCGTCATGCTGATAAGGAAAATCACTATTGAATAAAACTAAATTATGTACAAAGGTTTTTATTTCGTCTTCTGTTCTTTTTCTATGTATTGTCTAACAATTACTTTAATGATTTAGTTATTGTTGCTTATCATTGTAGAAGGGATAGTCGATATAACCCTTAGCATCATGGGTATAGAAAGTACTTCTGTCGTATTTGTTGAGCTCCCAACCGTTACGCAAACGTTCAGGTAAGTCAGGATTAGCGATAAAAGCACGGCCAAAAGCACACAGATTGCCAGTTTTCTCAGCAATTTCAAAAGCTTGTTCCTTCTTGTTTGAGAATCCGGACGCAGTGATGAAAGTGCCTTGCCAGATCTTACGGAAAGAATCAAGAGAATCGGTACGTTCGGTGTTATTATCTGTGAGCCAGCTAGAACGAGGCTCAGTAACGTGTACATAGGATAGGTTGGGGTGCTTCTTTTGTAACTGAGTGAGTGCGTGTCCCCAGGTTTCTGTAGGATTTTCATCAGCCATATCTTGGAAACTTCCACCTGGAGAGAATCGAATACCAGTTCTCTCAGCGCCAACAGCATCAACTACAGCATCTACAACTTCCAAAGTGAAACGGCATCTGTTTTCAACGGATCCACCATATTCATCAGTACGCTTGTTGGAGTTGGAATTCAAAAATTGATCAAGAAGATAACCGTTTGCAGAATGAATTTCAACACCATCAAAACCAGCCTTGATTGCATTGAGAGATGCCTGACGGTAATCCTCAACAATAGATTTGATCTCATTGACTTCAAGAGGACGTGGAGTTTCGAAATCGTTTCCTAACATGTCTTTGCCTTTGATGGGAATAGCAGAGGCTGAAACTGTTGGCTCGTGGTTAGGATTGAGAAGATGAGAGCCTGCACGGCCAATATGCCAGAGTTGAAGATAAATATATGCCTTTTTTTCGTGAACAGCTTTTGTAACTTTCTTCCAGCCTTCAATTTGTTCATCAGTGAAAATACCAGGAGCCTGTGGATAACTTCCAGCGGAGGGAGAGATGAAAGTAGCTTCAGTGATCAAAAGGCCTCCTTCAGATGCTCTTTGCTTATAATATTCTACTTGGAGGTCGGTAGGAACAGCTTCTTTTGTAGCACGGTAACGGGTTAAGGGACAGAGAACAACACGGTGCTTGAGTTCAAGGTTTCCAACTTTGGCAGGAGAGAAGAGAGCGTTTTTTACGGTCATATTTGTGATATAATTGTTCAATGTAATAACAATGGAATAGAAACGCGTTTTTATATCTTTATACCTGTCTTGTATTAATAATCAATAAAGTAACACGCAAACTTACTCTATATGGATATTGACGTAAGCATATGTTCGAGCTCAATCGCTTCTACTACTCTAGTCAAGAATAACAAAAAAACCATGATGTGTAAAGCGCTTTGTTGTAGGTCATTCAAAAAAAAATAGCCTTCCAATTCATCAGGTAGTATCTCAGGAGTTGGGCCGACGTTTGCATGAATTATCTGTGCGTAATGCAGATGACAGCCTTTGATGTGATTTGACTTCAATGATCGATGATAAGATCGAGATCTCTTAACCAATGCGCATGAGCTCATTTTTACGAAAAAGGAAATTAGTGTCATTGATCTAGAAAATCAAAAGCTAACACCTTATTATGGAATAAATTATAAACACTTCGACTTTTAGTGTAATGACGCATTTTGTCTTTAAGAACACTAGAATCGGTCGGTTTCTGATAAGCTTGCAATGTACATCAAGGAGCGACTCACAAAAATAGCAAAGATGTATTTCCAAATAAATAGCAACATAGAAGTTTGCTAATGCTTAGGTGGTTATGAAACAAAATCAATGTTTTTAGTAAGGAAACTCTGAAAAATGCCAATCAAGTGAAGCAAGTCATTCCATTGTGATGATAGCTGAATGGTAAGACACAAGCGATGTTATGCGACACTACAGTCAAGTCAATATATTCAATCCTCTAACATGGGTAAAGCAGGCATTATGACCCTCAAGATCTGTCGTGTTTCAATAGCTATATGGAGTATTAAATAACATCGATATGCAAGCATAAAAGTTTCGCTTTCTTTACATGTAATTATCCCTGGAAATAAAAAAGATGTTCGTATTTAACATGGCAGTAAATATTGATAAATGTCATGTTTTTGAAAATGCGGAAGCTCTATTTTCTCCTCCATAAACTTCATGATAACTTTTGCTGTACTTATCACCTATACCAATACATGTACCTTCCCACCTATTCATATAAGATTGACTCAACAGAACAATGCTGGATGTACGTGAAAGGGTAGAGTTAAGTGAGATAGACTTTTGCAAAGAAGTTACTTGTCGAGAAGAAATACAAAGGTATATAGAAGTGTGATGAGTTGATTGAGCATCATGCAGATGTCTTTTCAAGATGACAGTAAAACGCAAAGCAATAAAGTTAGAGCCATAATGCTAATATCAAAGATGTCATCCAACCACTGTTCGACAGGGATTTCTTCGGAGAGGAAAACTAATACAACCACGTTTGTGCATAGTAAACAATAACCATTGACTCCAGTAAATAGCTTCACTTCATTGTATTACCGATGCACAAAATGTTTTATGCTTTTCTCTTGCTTGGCGGCTTTTACAGACATCGCAGACCTTTATCACCATATATATATATATACAACATACAAAGAAGCAATGTATTGAGATGAACCCATTACTAGAATCGATTGATTAAGAAAAGTGACATAAAAGGGTCTTTAGCAGATTGATGCTTTTACAAGATTAGAAAACAAATTCTAACTAGCTATCGATAATAATCACTTACAGTTGAATAAAGCCAATTCAATAGCCTGACTTGATTACTAAGCATGTCTACAAAAAAAAATTAACTCATTTGCGAAGTCAATCGTCTGATCTAGACAATGACTATTAGAGCTCTTCTTTTGATTCAGAGGTTACAGTTTAATAAATTAGAGTCAATCATTGAATAACCAATTCAATGAATATACCGCCCATTGAAACATCTCAACATTTCACTTGTTTGCTTTAGCGAGTTGAAATTATCTGCAACAGTAATTGTTTACATGGATATATGTGAATCGATTGCAATGCTACAAAAAAATCCATAAATTGGTCCTTTCATACTTACGTCTTTTCAAAGAATTGATTGAAAATACAGTCATCCCCCGATTTAGGGAACGGTCTTAAGAGAATCGAACTTCCGTTACCGCTTAATGTTCCTTATTATTGCTTCAAGGAATAGGGAATGGTCCTGCGGCAACCTGTTCCTGATTTTATTTCATATGCCGCTTGTGAGAGCCAATTGCATCGTAGAATCACTTTATAAATTATCTTCGTTACTCTGTTTTAGACAGTCTCGATATAATAAGAGCAATAACTTTTTGCAATATCATGTTGAATATTGTACCAAACATTCAAATTTAATTTGAGACCATAATACTGTTCTGATGACGATTATGCTATGAGCTTTTTATGCGAGAATTTGTGTATCTTCTATTATTTTATTGCATCACACGCTTTATATCAAACACTTTCAACAGTAATGACATTGGAGTGTTATCAAAGTAATGATGCGAAAATAGTACGATCAGGATAAAAAATTATTCAGAGGCGCTTTATTTTTAATAAGGAACGATATTGATTTAGGGGACGGTTGTGAGGGAACCGAAGCCGTTCCCTAAATCGGGGGATGACTGTAGAATCAAATGAATAGGATGGAATAGTTGTTTATTGAAAGAGTAACAAGCTATGCTTTAGAGAACGAAAATATCTCAAAAACTCAGAAGAAGAAGAGCGATCAGAGATTTTACAAATAGTTCGACAATTGAGAGAATCTATCGTTAAATGATAAGTTCTCTCCTCTGAGTAATTGTCATTATTCATAATTAGAGACTGTAGCCCTCAGGACGCTTGGTTTGTTGTCCAGAGCGAGTGTGGTGAGTTGCCTCACTTGAAGGAAGAGAACCTGTATCGACTGGAGGGCGAATAGGTGAATTGGCCAATTCGGTTTCCATCTGATGCTTATTATCCTCAATGGGTTTCTCTATAAAACCGATGGGGCGCTGTTGTACAGACACTTCGGTTTCCATCATAATCTCAGGAAACTCAGAGGGGAGGGGCCGTTGATCAGTAGAGGATGAAATATCATCGATGGTCTTGGTTGAGAATGAAGGTGAGACACTAGCAGAAGGAAGAAATGCATCCAAAGTGATGCGAGAAGGACCAGTAGAATCATCTTGACGAGGTCGCTTCTTATTTGTATTCCAAGATGCTTGAGGACACTTGGCACGAAGGTGTTTGTAGCTCCCGCAAATAAAGTAGGCCTTATGACGGAGATTCAATTTGGGACAATTGCTTTTAAGTGATCGTCCCCATGACAACAAGCACACACAAGCTTCATATTTTTTCAGCTTAAATGGAGCAAATGATACTTCTCCCAAGAAGGGATTTGGGATGATAAAGGCAAAAATTGCTTAGTTTTATCCCGATTGAGGGCGACAAAGCCTCGACCGTTGAACCGATGAGCATCCTCGATGTATCGTAGTCCAATCTCAAGAATATCCCCATATTGGGACAGATGATTAATGAGCTTGGGCTTCAAAATTGCCTCCTGCTCATGAGGAATTTAAGCAACACCAATGCAAACAACATAAGCGTTAGAGTCCAAAGTTCGACTAACTTGTAAAGGTTGATCCTGAATAACAAAAGGTTTCACAAGAGCCTGGTCTCGCTCATCTGCAGACAGAAAGTTGATCTCGACAAAACGTTGACAACCCACTCTGCGTTCTCTGAGATCAGTACCACCGGGGAATTGATCACGCAGGATACTGTTAAGACTTTTGGTCTGAAAATCAAGACCGGCAAAGGAGCCAAATCTACAGCAATCGAAAAGCGATCCTTAGATTCAACAAAAACAGGGTTGCTATGAACTGTATCTACTTCAAAAGGAGAACGTTGAAACAATCGCAGTCGCTGAGCCCAAGTAGCGACTTGAAAGGACTCGTGGTTGGGAAGTAAAGATTGCGTACCACTATTCTTTCGGTGTTTATATACCAAAGCTTTCCATTTTTATTTTAAAAAGAAAATGAGAATCATGGAAAACCTTTAAAAGTAGTTCCATAGTTTTTGAAATTCCTCGTCGTACTGTTGAACAACAGATGGAATGTTTGTAATGATGATGTTCTCACGATTCTTATACCGAGCACTAAAAGACATTATGTTAGAATATTGCTAAATAGCTATCAAGCTCAAAACTTACCCAGCAGACCAATTGAAGCTACCTGTGATAACCATTTTTCTATCAATAACGGCAAATTTGTTGTGCATAAACTGCTCGCTATCATCGCACTTAAAAGGAATGTTATGCTTCTCATTAAGTTCGTAAATGTCGGCACCTTTTTTGGGATCCATTTGGTCGTTGTCAGTAATTACTTTCACATCGACGCCACGTCGCTTTGCATCACTTAAAACACGGGCTGTATCATTATCAGTCATTGAAAACACGCAGACATGTAATGTATGTTTGGCAGTTGATAGAGCTGAGTGGAAAAGCTAGGTAATCATTAAGTTAAGATGAATCTTCTTTGTCCTTCTTTTTCTTGGCTAACTTTTACTCACGCTATAACTATCTTCTGAGGGGAAAAAGACGGGGATACAAAAAGTTCCACTAGGAAGGTGTTCCAAGTAACGAGGACGGAACTCAACTGGCTCAAATCGCTTACGATGCTGGTTTGACTGCTTGTAATAGGGCTTGCCGCAGCCACCATCATAGGGATTGACATCTGTAGAATGGCTGTAGCTAAAGTTGGTTTGGATGTATTGCTTTGTCTTCTTCTTTCTGCGACGACGAACTTCGGTAAATTCGCTGGCACCACCAATATCACGCGATTTGATTTCGACTCTCTCAACAACTTCTTCGTAATCATCAGAATCGTACTCTTCGCTACCTTCATCTTCTTCTTGATCGCTGTTATGTTCACCATGTTGACCAGACAATCCGTATCCTTCTTCTTGTAATTCTCTACGAAGCCTGTCATGCTCAGCATGTTCAGGGGCATATATGTCTTGATTGTTTTCTTCGTATTGCGCCTTTTTTTCTGCCCAACTACTACTACCGCCAAGATAGCTACTAGCTTCACCTTCAGATGCTTTGTTCCATGACAACTTCTTGGGCTTCTGCTTGTTTTCCTGCTCTTCATCTTCATTTTCGTCTTCATCGTCGCTTTCCTCTACTTCTTGATACTCACGACTCTCCAAAAAAGGCTTGACACCAAGTGTAACGCCAATGAAGCTCGAAACTTGACGTCTTAATAGATTCACAACTTGCTTGTCACTGTCAGTTGACATGGCTTTAGTAGCTTGCAAGAACATATTATCGAACACTTGCACGGCCTTATCAACTCGAGGCTCATCGTCTTGACGCAATAATCCATTCAGATGGATAGACATTTTATCGAGAAGGCTGTTATTTGAAGCCAGAGCATCTACGGATCTCATAGACTATAATAGGGACGTGTCAATACTTTCATGTCATTGCTGGCTTCTGTTTTACTAACATGCTTTAGCAGTTGCGATAAACTGAGGGGTTTATCTTCGCTCCATGGTAAAGAGTCAGGCATGTTTGAAAACAAAAAGTTGAGAAAGAAGAGCAAAATAAAATTTGAGGAACAAGCGGAATCTTATCCGTTAATTGTAAGACAATTTGAGCCATTAATATATAAGCTTGTCGTACAAAAACACTTAAATAGTAATGGACTTTCCATTCTTTTTTGATATGCCTTGACTAATGAGCAAATAACAATTGGTTGATTGGATTTGGTTGCACTTAAGTTTCCAGATTAAGCAAGCATTGAATTAATTTATATGCTTGACAATGTCTTTAAGGGTTAAATGTCAAAATTCTGAATTGTGTTGTTTAATTTCACTGATTCTTTTACCTGATTGCTCCTCTTCCGACTCTCTCTTGGTCTTCACAATGTGCATTTCGTGATAAAGATAGTTGAATAGACTCTCTTGAAAAAGGAATCCAAAGGCGTGCGCTGTGATGTTTTTTATTTATTTATTTTGCTTTTCGATGATAGCTTCTGTGAACAAGGGGTGAAAGACATTAAAAACTGATGAAATAGAAGCTACAGATTTTTCTTTACTTCATTTCTGACAATATTTTAGTGGCTTGAATTAGTAAAGCAAATGCTCATCAGATAAGTATCAACAATTCGCAAGTGACGAGCAATAATGCTAAGCAAAAAGCCATCAAAATCATATGACTGCAAGGCTGTCGGATGGCGTTGAATGTACAGCACGAACAAATTGCTAAAATACTAAAGAAGCTGGCTGCCCCGAGAAACAATAACCAATGGAAATAAACAATTACTTTGAGACCGCAACAAGGGCGCTTAGGCTAAGGTATCACATTCTATTTCTACGGGATCATACAACAGTCCATTTATTTAAGATCACTGGCTTCTTTGAGAAGTATGCTCTTATACTGAAAACATTCTTGAATCAACACTTTCAAATCGAACGACTACTTTGGCTGTCAAAGCTACAACATCACCCAAGCAAAATCCCAGGAAGGTGAGGATACAATTCAATTTATGGGTAAGATGGTAGTAGGGTTGGCTCTCTCTTTGTTAGTTCTGCGACAAAAAAAAAGCTTATTGCAAGAAAAATAAAATGCTATGTAAAGATATCGATAAGTTATTTTTTTGTAATATTCTTAAAACCTTGTAAGCGTCATTAGTGTCTAAAAAGAACAAAGAAGACCTTTTTTTTTTATGAATAGAACTTAAACTTGAAGTCGGCTATTAAGCATATGTTTAAAAGGCTTCAAATATTCTTGCTGTAAATAAGACATAAAATCTAAAAAAGTTTTGAGCGAAAAACTACGTGAAGACCATAATCATCATTTCTTACTGATCAGTTGAAGTTTCCTCAAAAGCAATTTGTTTGTTTGTCTTTCCTATCATCAATTTTTCTGTGCTACAACCTTCATTATGACGTTCCATTGCTAAGCAACGTTCTACAATATATTCTGAATGCTGCCAACACAAATACAAAAATCGTAACACAACGTTAATTAATGCATTATTAATACGCCACGTTCTTAATCAAGATTCTGATTTCCGCCTCATAATATGGCTTGTAACCATCTGGCAGCAAACCCTCTTCAGACATTGGCTCGGCTGCTAAGAGCGTAAAGACTTTTTCAGCTAAAGTTAATTTGTCTATAAAAAGGAAATCCATTGTCTTTCTTTTCGCTTTTTTCTGACAAACTAGGTGCATGGAGCAACACTATATTACAGTCCCAATTTCCAGAGACAACCCTCAAGACGTTTTCACGGTTAATACCAAGTACAGAATTATCAGGAAAGTTGGATCAGGTGCATATGGTACAGTATGTTCTGCTTTCGATCAGCAGCATCAGAGGTTTTGCGCCATTAAAAAGATGCACCGAGTGTTTGACAAGGAGTTAGTAACCAAACGCTGCATCAGGGAGATGAAATTGCTTCAGCTCTTTAGTAATCATCCTAGAATCATTCAATTATTCGACATGGATATTATTTATGAACTTGATGAAGTTTACTTGATCTTTGGATGTATGGATGCAAGTTTACATGATGTAATTCATTCGCAACAGCCGCTGGATACGGTACATGCACAATGGTTTATTTATCAAATTCTATCTGGTCTTAAGTATATTCATAGTGCCAATGTTGTTCATCGAGACTTGAAACCTGGTAAATGCTTCATGTTTTCTTTTAAAATAAAATCGAATGTCTAACATGTATTCAATACATAGCTAATATTCTTGTTAACAAGGATTGTGACATTAGAATCTGTGATTTTGGGATGGCAAGAGCATTCTCTCAAACAAACTCTATGCCCTATCTTACAGAGTACGTAACAACAAGATGGTATCGTGCGCCCGAAATAATGATCAATAGCCACAACTACAGTAAAGCAAGTATGTATTTTGTAAAGGGTCGCGCAACTATGAATGTATTTTATTTTTAACCTTTAAAGTGCCACAGTTGATATTTGGTCAGCAGGATGTGTGTTCGGAGAAATATTGGGCCGCAAAGTTCTTTTCCAAGGTCGGGATCATGTTGATCAACTGTATAAAATTCTAGGTGTCTTAGGCCTTCCAAATGACATATCATTTTGGGATCCATCTGAAGCTGTTTCAGCACATATAAAGAATCTTTGCACAACAGACGGACTTCCTCCACCAACCGAACCAATTGATTTTAGTGCTTTTTTTCCATCTGCAACACCAGAAGCAATTGAATTGTTGAAATGCCTATTACATTTAGATCCAGCTAAACGCATCACCGCTGAAGAGGCGCTTAAACATCCCTTTGTTCAACCATTTTCAGACTCTATAGAAGAATCTCTTGTTCCTCCCTATGTTGATCCTCAGCAATATTATATCTTTGAAGATGTATATAACAATAGTGTTCTTAAGTCAATGGTGATTCAAGAGATTGATTTTTTCAAGCATCGGATGAGCCAACAAGAATTGAGCGAATCATTGTTGACAAACAATACTGATGGTATAGTTCCGGTAGCAAAACGCTCACATACAGCTGCGGTAGTTACAACAATGAGACACTGTACATCCCCAACACAAAATTTAAGCTATTTACCATCTGCCACTATGAGCCTATTGGAGCAAAATTCACCTAGCAAAACAAAAGTTGAAGAAAACATTTTCAGTAATAACAACCAGTTTGTAGGCGAGCCTGAAGAAATCGAAGAGGACGAAAATTATTCATACCTTTATGGACTAGTTCAGGATGCACCAGGTGTTACATTGGATGTTGGAAGACAGCTCAAGGAGCTTAATACAGGAGAAGAATGGGAGTTTTTGGAACGCACTCTAAGTGGAAATTGGTAAATACTAAAGCTATGCAAGTCACCAGCTCCTTCTCTCTCCCTCTCTTTTTTTTCTTATTGATATTTTCTATATGGCCATAATTATATGTCTCTTGCTTATGAACCAATCAGTACACATCTGCATTTATGAACTTATGAAATTTACTTATAAATAAAACTTATGCAAACTTTATCATGTTAGTTGACAGCTCAAATTCTTGGCAATTGTAACGTAATCATTGTACTACATTTGAAGTCAAAAACAATTCTTTTCCTCAGATGTCTGTGCTACTAACAACTCCAGGCATTAAATAAAGGGAGAAAGGTATCGATTCGAATGTTTAATGACATTTAAATGACATTTTTTCTTGTTAAATAGTCGAATCTCTTGAATGTATAACCAACAAATGCAAGATCCTTTTGTGCATTTACGGTATCAGTCTGATAAACTATATAGCAGAATAATTAACAAAAGAAAAAAATGTCATTTGGATAAAAAAAACTTACTTTGTGTATCAACCATTTCAGGCACAGCATCCAATTCTTCTGTAGGGAAATATGAAGTATCTGTAATACTTCTTAACTGAGGTATATGAGGCGATCGCTCGTTTCGAATTTGCTCCCAATTGATGCCATAGAAAAAAGGATGCTGCTTAATCTCGTTAGGCCCATTTCTGCCTAGTCTTGTCTCAGGATCGCAAATCAGACGACGGATCAAATCTTCTGCTTCTCGGCTAATAGGCTGGTCGTCAGGAAAAATCAATGTTTCGCGCCAATTCATTATTTTGCGGTAGGTATCGTGAGGATTTTCAGAGCAAAAAGGTGGGTAGCCACATAAGCATTCAAACATGATAGCGCCTAGTGACCACCAATCGCACTCTTGGCCATACCCTCTCTGCAAGAAAATTTCGGGGGCAATATAGTCAGGTGTACCGACTGTTGAATAAGCTAGCGCACGGCGGTTTTTCTTCCAAGTAGCGATCTTCTCCTTTTGTGTATTGAGGTTAATAGTATCAGGATTTTGTTGTGACGAGGCACCCTCCAATAGTCGCTGGTAATACTGAGAGTCATGTGTTTTATGAAAACCTGTAGACAGACCGAAATCTGATAGTTTTATGTGTCCATCTTTGTCGATTAAAATATTATCTGGCTTGATATCACTACAATCATAATGTACAAGTAAGCAAGCCATTTGCATTACATCACTATTTCTGACTATACCGATGAATGAAGCCTAGATTGTGGATTGCCTCTAATGCCAACACAATCTCTGCAATGTAAAAGCGTGTTACAGGCTCACTAAATGTATCGTATTTTATCAACATTGTCATTAAATCGCCTCCAGGCAAAAATTCCATGATCAAGTACAGATATTGTGCATCTTGAAAAGAGAAATATAACTGAACTACCCATGGAGAGTCAGCTTCTGCTAATACATCACGTTCTGCTTTAACATGAGCTAATTGATCTTTTTTCAACATTTCTGACTTCCTAAGTGTCTTCATAGCATATATTTTGCCGGTGTCTCCTGCTTGGACCAATCTCACCTAATTAGTCAAATGTATCAGTAGGTCGAACTTATTCTGTAGTCAACAGTATGTATTTACCTCACCGAAAGCGCCTTTTCCAATAACTTTTACAGTGACAAAGTCATCAAGGCCTAATCGAGTTCTACGCAATCTCAAATATTGTGATTCTTTCCTGCCATGCGATTGGAGCTGCCTCTTCTTTTTCTCCTCACTACAATGCTCTTGAGCTAGCTTGCTTTCGATCTCTGTGCGTCTGGAGAACATGCGTTAATGATGTGCATATAACAATAATAGTAATAACAATAAACTGTTTCAATAACTTACCTTTGGTTTCGCTCATAAGCTTGCTCAAGGGCTGTCTTATAGTAGTGCTCTAAACGAAGCTTGGCTGCAGTTGCTCTGTCAAGTACACTTCGAGGAAACCCCTCAGTAGAGCGATGATAAGGTTCAGGTACTTGTTGTTGCTGTTGTTGTTGCTGCTGTTGTTGATAGAAAAAGCTAGATGAGCTGTTATTGTCAGCCTGATAGCCATGAAAACCTGGCTGTTGCTGTAGCTGTTGATGCTGTAGCTGTTGATGCTGTTGCTGTTGTTGCTGTGGATTAGTATAGGTATAGTCCATGTCCTTTGCTTATAGAAATGCAACAAAAACTTGAGACAGAAAACAAATTGAGTTTGTACACCTTTCGCAAACTAAATTGGAGAATGCTGTTGAATTACTAGTAAACGCAGTCCTTCTGCAAGCGTATGAGGGCAGATATTTTGGGCGTCTCGGAGTTTTGATAAAGACTCCCAAGCTACTTTGGTGGAAAATACAATTTTTCTTTTACCTTCTTATTATGTATTTATTGCCACAACCATCACCCTTTTTAATAAATCACTACTGGGTACCTCTCTCAGACGAGTTCGTTGGGACTATCCGATGTCCATGTCAAATAAAATCATTTAAAAAGAAAATACGATCTGCACTTTGAATTGTTTAAGCTGTATCATCCTCTTTTCTTCACACTGTAGGTTGTCGCTCGAAACTAACATTTTCAATATTAGCTATTTTGGAGTGTAATGCCCAATAGCGAGCATTCATAGAGCTGTATTGCCAAGTCATAGAGAGAGAAGCTTAGTAATTTAATCAAGTGTAATATTGATACTGAATGGGCTCTAGAGAAAGAAGGGTCAAACAAGTAATGTAAAGGGATACCAACGCTAGCTCTAAAGCATGTCCTGGTGCTGCTCTTTGCAATGATTTTAGTTTTTTGTGATAAAGAAAGGCATAAAAGTACTTAAAAAGCAACAATCTATTTCTTGAAAAACAGTTATGAGCTATGTTAAGGTCAAATTTATTTTAGCCTGTGATGGTGGTATTAAGTGCAACACCTGTTATGTCGATTATAAAGGGATTTTCTAGCATCAAGAATTACTTTTAGTATTCCATGATATGTGTACCTGAAACGCGAAAGGACATGGTATTTTTAAGCTGCTACTGGTGTAGATACAAACAAGTTAGCAGGATTGTTTTATTCTATTGTTCCAACAGATGATAATACTCAAGCATGATTTCTTGGATTCTTATGCAGTAGAACATTTGCTTAATTTATGCCTATAATTGAAATAGAGTTTAAGACAAAAAGAACACTAACATAACGCATGGTGAATGGCTATTTTCTCTAACTACGCTCACTATGGAAAGTTAAAAATAAAAATAATAGTACTCTCGGACTCAGTACATTAGGCAATCTACATGGGACAGTTTAAGCAAAAAAGCCTGTCACTAAAGATAAGACTCTCACTAGTTTATCAATCAGTCGAGAAATATATTAACTTTGATATCTTCCAACACATCTTACGTAGTTGACACATTTAAAGCAGAATGAACTGATTCCTCGCGTTTTTTGAAGGCTCAGGTCTCGTACAACTTCCATTTGTTTTCACTTCATCTCTACTTTTATGCAATTTTACATTACCCCGTTATATATATATAAAAAAAAGATGATTGTTCCAAAAGATATAGAACTAGCTGGCAAGAAAGAACATCTTTTAAGTACTCGACTGTGTATTTCAAAAATTTTGAGAGGTTGCTTTATCTAACGACAAGTACAAGAAAATACACAACTTCCTATCATGGCTCTTGGTAAGTATTTAATGGCCAAAAAAAAAATGACAAAGATCAACACAACATTAGCTATATGCTTGTTATTGCTTATTTTAGCTCGCAAAACTGCTGATTGTATCATAGACCATAGATCAAAACGATTGAAATACTGAAGAAGAATTTCCTGCCTTTGTTGTTCTGGGTCAGCTATATAATTCTGTTCATTTGATTCATCAAGCCGGTTTCGCTGATACAAATTATAAACATGCCTATAACTATGAAAATGCCTCTGTCTATCAATTCAAGTATCTTCGTGTTAGTTGTCGTCTCTTGCAAACCGCTTCTTCGTTTTCTGACCTCCTGAGCAAGCTATAGAGTCTGGTATCGCAGGGCAGCCATTCAATTGTCCATGTACCTCTAAGTGGTGTGTCCGCTTTTATTACTTCTTCAAGAAAGCTCATGCAAACAATCTGTCTACTCCTGGCTCGTTTATCTGCAATGGTACCATTATTCCTCAAATGGACTTTGTCGATCTTGGTATAACAAAGGTTGGGGAAGACTTCAAGCTGGTTTATTCTTCGTCAGAAAATTCTAGAAGGAGAAAGAAAAGAAAACATAGAGCCTGTATCCAAGACCAACTAAGACCCGCATATGATACCAGAAGAACTGTTGTTACGTATAGCGATGTAACCACCTGTGACACGTATTGTGGCAGCACAATAACTCCTGTCAAGCAAGCCAACATGCCATTGCTAAAAGAAAAGCCATTGTATTTCCTATTGATGGATTCCACACTTCTGTCACCTACTACCACTTTCATCAACGGCCTGATCTAGTTCGTGCTCCAATGTAGGCTTGTAACCGCTACAAAAGAAAACCATTGTTCTGGAGGCATCTATGATAACATGTTCGAATTTCGTTCTACTGTGAAGTGTTATGATGAAGAGAACCACATAATACACAGAACTAGCCAATGCCCTGGCCAAAGAAAAATAGTTAAATAGTAGCTTACTTCAAGTAGACTCTCAGTTTCTAATTATGTATAGTAGGCAACCACACTATTTATCTGCTGAAGTTGTATCCTAGTGTCCAGCGAAAAATAATATCAGTTTGGCAACTCATGCTCAAGCTTCCCTTTAGCTTACTATGTTCTTGATTGTTCAATATAGTTTTTGAGTAGAGACGTGAATACTGGTGGAAAAGGTGGGATAAAGAATCAAAAAAAATTATCTGGATGTGATATTTAGAACGTTAATGGATTATTTACTTACGTCAAGCAAAATGAAATACAACCGTTATAAAGAGAGCAAAAGAGAAACGAATGAGTGGTTGATGATGTGAGCACAACAACAATGAAGAGAAACTTGATGGGCACTTAAATGTCAACAAACTGCACCTTGTGATGGATCGAACCATACATGAGTGAGTTTACGCAATACATGCTCCAACTTATCAGTCAACAATGCTTCTTTATTTCAGCTTCAAAGAAATTGAACTCATTTCTAATAAAGGCAGCTCTGATAGACTTCAGCTGATTCAAATAAAGCTTGCAGTCAAATCTAGATCTTCCGGGTTGCAAAAGGAAAAGTTGGATACAAAGATGGTTGGAATTAATATAATGCGTTTAGGCCTGGTGCTGATACTGCTTGTTTTTGCATAGAAATTGATGAGAAGAACTTTTCTGCTCATTCTTTTACAAGCCTTGGTTCATCTAAACAGACTGCATTCAAATAATCTATTCTCCCTCAGATTCCATGCTCACTTGCAAGTAAATTCCCTGTTATTGTTATGCAGAATTATAAAATTGAGAATTAATAATCAATACTCATGTATTCAGCAACTACTTATTCTAGTAAGCGTATCTGTTCTCCTACAGAATATTACTGCTTAATTGTACAATTCAGTATTCAGTGACTGACATTGATATGAAATGCTTGCAGAGCGCTTTGTCAGACTAAGGGCATAATATCTGAGATCGAAATTACAATGATTGAATCCCTATACTTCGAGTTAGTATTACGATCACATTTGATGGAAGAATGATTCGTGTCAAAGCAGATGAATGAACCTCTAAACTCTTTGTAAGTTGGCCAACATTTTATAGCCTACTAATGTTTGCAAGGGCCAATTTGCCAAAAAATAGGCATATGTTTAGTAAAACAATTTTCGCCCTATTTTGTGCTAAAGTCATCAAGGTGGATTGCTTGTTGAGTGAAGTTCTAACTCCTGCATGTCTGTCATCCGTGCACTTCAAAGCTGAATCTCATTCTACATATACTTGTGTTACACAACGTTTGCAATTGTCCTTTTCGTTGACATCTGAGACGCTTTATGAGCCTCCACAAAGAATGCCCTGTCCCTCTGGTACTTTCAACTCGAGCAGACATTTTCTGTTTTGTCGTACACCTAAGCTGGATTTCTTTCCTTTGCATTACAGTATTCATCCGATTAATCATGATCTCAACTCTCATTTTTCATGTATGTGGGTTTTATGAGAATGGCCATTCCTTTTTAAAGAGGTTTTATATTATTGTCGGTGACGATGGCTTCGATCTGTTTTTTTTGCTCTTGTTGAAGCAAAAGTTAAGATAGAGAGTCACATTGCTGGCTTTGGCGACTACTCTTGAGAATGGTACTTTGTGTTGGTTCTTGAAAGTAGAAAAGAATATCGACTTCGGTTGGTTTATCTATAACAAACGTAGCACTTCAACTACACAACAAACAAGACAAAGTCATCTCTCCCTTCTTTTCCTATTACCATGACTTACCTTATTATATGAAAACTTAAAAGAATGATAAATCTCCTTTTCTGTTTGACAATATTAACTTTGTTGTCCCTCTTTTTCTAAGCATTCAATAGATCGATTTGAAGAGTTAATAACTACTACCTGTTTAGAATGTAGTTAGCTTGAAAGCAATCTACCATACAACCATCCTTAAGCAGGCAGTTATATTTGCCTGGCTACAAGTCATATTTTTTACAGAAGGTTTCTTCACTGTCTTACATAGTTGCTGATTATCAATATGATAGAGAAATATATTTAAAGTGATATAAACTATTTTTATTACACCATGGTAGTGCATATAAATTAAAGTGTTCATCCTTGTATACAACAATGTTGGCCTAAAGGAGATAAATACGGTTTGTTTGATTTGTTATTAAGCTGTACAAGCAGAAATGTTGTTAGAGCCTGAGAGGTTAATACATTCGTTCTTTGCAGTGTTTGCATTCTTAGAAACATTGACACCAGAGATGTTAAAACCAGAACAGGGAGTACCAGTAGAACAGTTGATACTCAAGACAGGGTTTTTGCTTGCAGAGCTAGTAGAACTAAAGTGGATCTTAGTTACTATCTATTATAAATCAAACAAATGTAAAAATGTACTTACCCTGTAACACCTTTAATGGTAACATCTGTGATGGACAAAGACTTGCTGTCATTACCAGTACAGTAGGATTGCTGGTTCTGGTCACAATAGTGAGTAGTAACGATAATGGGGTTATCGACCTTGTTGAGAGTGATGTTTTCATAGTGGACATCACTGACAGAACCATTTCCGCCTGGCCAAGTCTTGATACGTACACCGTTTTGACAGTTGGTACAAGTGCTTGAAAGAATACGAACTGTCTTGACGGTGGCAGTAGAACCGCCTTTTCCGAGTGATCCGATACTGAAACCATGGCCTCCGTTACAGTTGACGTTGCTAACGGTGACATTGTAAATGTCTATTTTTATAGGATGCATTAGCAAATGTTGTTCAAACTTAATCTATAATAACATACCATTGTTCATTGCAGTACAATCGTCACCAACAGTCAAATCAGAATTGGTGAATACAATGTTCTTACTGTTAGAAATATCAACAGCATCACTAGAAATTTGTCACAAAGAATTAGAGGAAAGAAAAAAAAAGAGAGGGAGAGAGAGAGAAAATAGAAGATTGGTCAGTTGAATAAACACAATGCACTTCTCAAACAATAGAAACCACTAGCTGTACTTACGTATTCTTGGCTGGCTTGGAACTATCAGCAGACACAGTTTCGAATGTAACATGGTCAAGATGAACATTATCAGAGGTAGTGATACCAACATGTGCACGGGGTGATTGAAGGATTTTGAAGTTACCAAAGTAAGAGTTGGTTGCTTGGATACGCAAGGCAGTAGGAGCTTGGTGGTTTTGAGCATTGTACCATCCTTGACCATTACCATTGATAGTACCGACATTAGCACCATCCCAATGAATTTGATCACCCTTGAGAGAGATGTATGCTGATTGGCCATTGTATTTGGTGTTGTAATCAGGAAAGTTGATAGTACCATAGAATTGAACAATGGTATTCTTAAGGCCAGTGACTTCAACCATAGAATTCAAGTTGTAAGTAGCACCCTTGGTAAAGACAACAGTACCGCCATTCTTACAGGAGTTGAAGGCATTTGTGATAGCTGTTGCTGCATCGCCGCCAGTAGCAACAGTACAAGTGGCAGCATAAGCAGTAGAAGAAAGGAAGGTAATGATAGCTAATGAAGCAGTAGAAAGGGAAGGAAGGAAAACCATTTTTGATTTGTTGGAGGAAATTAGATTCTACTCATCAGGTATTTATATTAATTGCCCTTTTTTAGTTTTTTTTTAGTATTCGACTTCATCTAGTTTAGTGCAACATATATGTGCTCTAACTGTCGCACATAAACCAAATCGGTCTGTTACTTACAGATAACATCTGATGCATAATACAGATGAAAAGCACGGACAAGTCTGTTTTTTTTTGATTCTATAGTATTTTTTTTTAGATCAGGCTAATCATTATTTTTGTCGAGGCTATCACCCTGTATGTAGTTTCGTATTAAGGACGGCCTCATCTACATTTCTCAGTTATAACTTAACAGGATGCGTTTCACATAAACGAGAGAATGGGTTGGAACTGAAACAAAGAAACGCTTTTCTCTTCGGCCTGATTGACTCAACACTGCTACCAGTCTTGTACCAGTACTACACAGGCAAGGTACTTGGCACTTGTAACATGCCTTTTGATTGGTTGTTGATGACAATCATAATATCATGAAGATTGGTTTATCCTCAAAGGTCTTATTTATTACTTCTTTTAGAGTATCAGAAAAACACATTCTGTTGTGAAGCTGTTTTTTTTTTTCAAAGCGTATCCGAGTAGATAACTGAAAAATTAATTTGACACATGTACTTGAAAATCTAATTTATTTTCATAGTATCAATGAGATATTCATCCAGTTAGTTCTATAGATAAGATAAAATCTAGGTACAGAGGCTGCGTATTTCAGTGTTCTTCTATGGTCCAATGAACTAAGTCAGCCAGCTGATATGAAGCATCTTGAATTAAACTGATGGCATTCTATTTCGATAAATCAAAGCAAACACCTTCATTTCATTTTGGTTCCTATGTTTTTAAACGAATGAATGAAGCTGTAGCTGTTCTACATGAGCTTATCGACCTTGAGGATGTCAAATGATAAAAACATTTACCCTGTTTTACTAAATACAATGCCAAGGCACGAGTTTTTTCGAGGTATTAAATTTGACTATACGTGTTAATATTGTTTCTAGCGAAAACATTTTGACACCTACGTACTATTTTCTTTTGATTTCGGGATTGTATGACGCCTCAATAGTGATCGGTTGTAACACATAAGCAAACCTTATTATTAAAATAGGTGCTACATGAGTATTCAGGCACCGCTCTATGATGTTTCGTTTAGATTGATTAAATACTGCTTGTTGAATGATGACTCGATACCAATCATAAGCTCAAGATGTGCATGCATGATTGATTGGAAGTTAAAAAATTGTAGGGTCTAGCCTAAGATTGTTTTTAACTGCTCCTATAGAAAAAAGAGACCTTTTTCTTTCAGGTCAGACAGCACACTCACAACAACAGACCAACAAGTGACCTGCAGAAAAGTAGTACGACGATCATATTTTCTGAACCAACAAGCGCTCTAAATAGTCCTTGCTCTCAGAAAGGAGAAATAAAACGATTTTTGGAACATAGTCACAAGCAACGGTAAGCAATGACTTACTGGAAATGCCTTTGTAAGTTACCTAAACAAAAGAAAAAACTCATGATGGATCGTTTTTAGTAGACGTCAAGCGTAAATTTGGGTAACGTTGCATGCAGCAAAATGATGAAAGTCACCTAAATTTTCACAACAGCTCTATTATCAGTCAGTGAGATAGTTGTAGCTTTCAAGCATACTATCAACCATGTATTGTCAAAGGCAACTATCATTCTTTAGTTTAAAACAAAAACAACCGTCTTTTTCGAACAAAACGTGCATCGCGATACAAATGGCAAGTACATTAACTAGTGTCAAAACGTCTATCGTTGTCATTGGCAAGATTTCCTTTTCTTCCATTGGGAATTTATTTCTAATAAATTTCTTGAGTGTTAGCCTTCTTTGCTTGTACCTGAGAAAGTATTACCAATTTGCATTACTTTGTTAGCTAATTAATGTCCTTACAAAATATTCCGAAGCGTCTGTCTAATTTTCCAGCAAGCAACAATAAGTTGACCAAGACCTGACTATGTATTGAGTAACCATATGGCAATCTCCCTTTGTAAATAATATCACATTTTGCTGATGTTTATGATTTAAAGCAAGCAATCCAGGTTTGGATAAGGTCCCTTCAGAGACATTGGTTGTTACTTGGTAGTAAGGGCGAAGCCTTTTTGTTTTCTTTTAGCGAGTTTTGATGACATCAACCAACTGCGTTTATTATTAGTACCATAGTTTAATAGAAACAAGGCTACTCTATAGCTTGATTTTAGTAGCAATCCAATGCGTAGTATTCTTGCTCAAACTGAACTGTTTGAGCCAAACAAGAGAATGCAGATCTTTTTGTTCAATGATAGAGAAATATGGCTACACAACTTAATTAGGAACAAAAGCCGTGGACTGATATACATATATGCTACTCATTCATAGAACTTGGGTGAAGCGAGTATTATAGTCAGTCTTTGGCACAAGATCATCGCCTTTTAATCAACGTGTCCAAGTCTTCTGTGTATATTTATAGCACTTGAAAAGAAAAGGATGTTACTACGGGCGTAGCGACAGGATGTGCCGTCTTTTGGCTAGCCACGCGGAGTGTCTTTTTTTTAATGCTTTAATTGTACCAAATTTAGTATAACGAAGAGATTAATATTTGGCATAGGAAGTGTATCCCTATATCCCGTTTTTGCTGCATAGGATCTTTAAAGCTGTGGATTAATTTTTCTCTTTGCCTGACGAAAAGTTTTGTAAGATAACTTTTGCAGGAAAATCACTGAACTAAAGCTAATACACTTGGCAAATCATTTTGAATGCAGGAAACAAATATACAGTATCCAACAAAACAAAGGGATGAAGATAGTAATTATCGTCATTATGTTTATTAAAAAATTCTAGAAGCAAACTCCATTGTTTACGGAACAACAGCAAGAATGTTGAGTCCGCTTATGACAGTTTACACATATCGAAAGAAGCTTTTAAGTGAATGACTTTACTGTTTTGCGACTGTGGTTCTTGTTTACCGGGTTGAGATGGCTCAGGTTCACCATTGAAGGCGTACTCTATGCAACTTGCTTTCAATTATCGAACTTCACAACAAAAAGTCTCTCATTACTCCCCGTTGCAAATTCATAAAGTCATGCGTTTCTAGGCTCAACAATATCTCTTAATGCTTCCAAAGTGCCTGATTTTCCGAGGTAAATAACACCAACAGAGGCTTTAAATTTAATATGGCTTGAGTGAATTCATGAAGCCTCTGGAAATTACACATCTATCAAACTAAAAGAGAAACTCATGGCAAGAATGACCAATGCTTACTCTATTGCTCTGCCTAAACAGTGATTTGAATCACTTGTTCATGGACTAGTATTAATCCAAAGAATACTGATTCAATACAAAATTCAGATTTCAGTACCATTCTTTAAAAAGAAAAGTTGGGGGAGACAATTCCTATTTTTAGGATGACTGTTCAAAAACAGCACGTCTTTAGTAGTGTCTCAGAATAATCATAGGTTTACTTTTGTTAGTTCTCCATCTAGAAAAAGCAATTGCGTGATAAAAAGAAAGAGAAAGCAATTAGTAAACTGAAAAAAATGGCTGGAAGGTGGAGTAGTTGAGAACAATTAAAAGAGAAGAAGGTTTTTGCATAAAATGGCAAGCTAAAAACATCAATTCTTTATTTGGTTTTTCTTTTGTAGCCTGCTTAGGTAATAAATCTGCAAATCGGCTTTATCGAAAAGCTGAGTTGACACTTCAATTACGCAATAGACGGAAAAACGAAACATTTACTTACTCCTTTGCTCTTTTTCTGAGAAAGCTGATATCGAATATAACTGTAATTTACGCAATGAAAGGATCAGTCTTAACGTAAAGTGTCAATACAAGTTTATACTGTGTTTATTTTGAAGAAGTGCTTTCCCACTTTGAAAGTCAGTGCGTTACTGTGAAAAATGCTTACACAGTTCATTTACCCAATCATCGAACATGTGAAGATTATCTCACTTAATTTTTCTTTTTTTTTTCTTCCTTTCTTTTTCTTCTGCTCTTTTTCACTTTCTGTTATTCCAATCATGTCAAAAGGTATCGTGCCATTCGAAGACTACAAATTGCCTCCTTTGGGTCATGCCATTTCTGGCGCAGTTGGATCAACTATTGCCAATCTATTTATTTATCCACTTGACATGTAAGAAAAGAAAAAGACTCACATATGTCATACATCTAACACGAAATTCTTCTCAGTTCTACAACACGACTTCAGTTGAAAGGAGAAACCGAAAAGGATCAAGGCATTTTGGAGACTATCAAGACAATCTATGAAAAGGAAGGAGGCATCAAAGGCTTGTATGCAGGACTTGAATCCGATACTCTGGCAACAATTTTGTCTAGCTTCATCTACTTTTATTGCTACACTGCGCTTCGAAATGTTCAAGAAAAGTTCAACGTCAATGCCGGTAAAACTTCGGCTCAATTGAATGTGGCTCAAGAATTGTTTCTAGGCGCCGAAGCAGCATTGGTTTCAAGATTTTTTACTACACCTGTCTCCAATGTAACCACTCGCCTTCAGACGGCAGGACATGAAGCCAAAGGATTTAAGGAAACTGCTCTTGAAATTTTGAAGCAAAAAGGAATTACAGGATTTTGGACAGGTAAGGAAAGAAAAAGAGAGCGAGAGAAGAACCGTTATAGAGCGCGAAAAGATTAACACATCGATAGGATATAGAGCTTCTATCATCTTGGTATCTAACCCATCTATTACTTATTTTGTCTTCGAAAAGATCAAGACCATCTATATGCGAGCACAGAAAAAGACAGCCTTAAGTAGTCTTGAAGTATTTTTGTTTTCAGCTCTTTCCAAGAGTGTAGCTACAATGATCACTTATCCTTTCATCTTTTTGCGTACAAAGATGGTCAGCAGTAAGGACAAACAGAAAGAACAAGGCATGCTTGCTACTCTAAAGAAGGTCATACAAGAGAATGGCTTCTTGGGTCTATATAAGGGTATGCAGGCTCAAATCACCAAAGGATTTTTCAATCAAGGTATCATGTACATGATCAAGGATTATGTTGCAACCTATTTAGCTTTGGTCTTCTACCATTCATACAAGCTTCGAATGAGAGCAAAAGTTGCCAATTAATACACGAACTGTTAATTTTAAATGTATATAAACGCAGAAACTCTTTCTTTTGTCAGTACAAGCATTTGTTTGTATACCATTAAAGATATTTTCTCTTCAGTTGATGATGCATAGTTTTAATTGATGAAATCAAAAACAATAATAACACTTTGGCAACATAATAAAAGCAAGAAAGTAAGCAACTCATAGTATAAGCAAGAAGTTCGATGAACTGTATGGAGATCAAGCACCGTTTGCTATTTGATTGTTTGTGATTTAATCAAACTCGCTTTGTTTACAATGCATAAATATCTAGAATTATTGTGTGTCCGGAAGTAGCTTATTTTTATTTCGTTTATCTAGAATGGCACGTTCTCTCTTTACTTTGCTGACAACATGCCAGACTGGAATCGAGTGCTCAATCACCCTGTATCTAACATAGGTTTCTTTTATGTGGTTCGTCAGGTCATCAAAACTTTTGGACTGGACGATCCAAGCTATTTAGGCTTGATCAGATTCATCTATCTATGCTCACAAATCCTTGTTCTCATATTCACCTTCTACCTTTTGTCAGTTATTCGTAAAAAGAATGGTAAGCTCGATTGTTGTCACATTGAAACCAACAAAAACTCATAACACAATGCATAGATACAACTCCTTTGCGATATGTTGAGCCGGGAGGGCTATCTTGGGATGGTTCAAAAACATCAGACAAACTGGTTACTACTACAGTAACAGGTAGAATTGTGTCAGCCAAAGATAGAAAGTCAAGACTAACTTTCCTTTGGATAATAGAATATGATATTCAGGAAACAAAGAAGCAGATGCAAACTAACTTTACAAGCATTGCCATCATTGCCTTTCTTCATCTCAAATTTGGATATCTTCAACCACTAATCATGCAGTCTATTCTAGGCTTCAAAACATTTTTTATGACGAAGGAAGCACGCATTCATTTCTTTCATGCTTCAACTTCAAGTGGAGAGTTACGCCGTCCTTTCCGCACAGAAGGTCCTTTCAGCCTACTGAATGAGAAGCGTCAACCCAAGACAGATAAAGGCAGTATCAAGCGTGCAGAGAAAGCTTTGAAAGCACAATAATAAAACATAGAGAAGATGTATATATGTTTATATATATCCCTTTTTTTTATTTGACTGCCTTCTTTTTACGATTGCCTGCATTCCCTTCATCTGCTCTCTTTCTAGGTCGTTTTCCTCCAACCTCATCTATACAAATTTAAGTAAAATAAAGCTCTCTCTTTTTTTTCTATCTCTTCCCCTTATTTCTACCTACCTCTTTGCTGCGATGAGGAAGATGGCGAATCTACTGCTTTTGAAACATTCTCACTTTCAGGATTGTCAACCATTTGACGTGCTTGTGTCACTTTGATAGAAGCAGTTTCTATCGCTCTATCCATCCAATGCCTAAACACTTGAGTTTCCTGTGCACGTAGCACACTCTTTCCAGTATTGACAACAGAAGATCCATTGGCTGCTGTACTTTTGGCAGTCAAAGGCGAATTTTCGGCCGTCGCATTAGCCTTCTTATTAGTACTGTTTTGATCAGCAGATGTTTTCCAACTGTAGCCTTTTGAAGGTTGAAACTCCATCATATTCTGCGTCTCTTTGAATGCACTGTTAACATGAAACAGGCTAGTCAACTACATCAAATCAACGTTAACATGCATGTCTAGTTTACTAAAACATATTGGTTCTTTACCAAACGGTTGGCAATGACTGAATAAATAGTAGGCGATTGATAAACATTGGCACCCATGATATAATAAGTAGCAATAGGGTTGACATCATCTGCCTGAGGTCCACGTCTATAACGCTTCTGTATGATCCAAACAGGCGGTTGTTCATGAACGACTGCAAATTCTATGCCAGTCATTTTTCTTGTTAAGGTTAGATGAGAGAAACGCGCATGGCATAACTAACTGTACCGAAGCGCTTCTAAAGTAACTTCATAGGGCTGTCTTAAATCATTGTATTGCGTTTGCATAGTCAAGACCTGATTGTTGCATTGGCGGTCCCAGAAAGGTGATTGAGCAAAATAGTCAAGTACCATCTGTTGGTTCTGGAAACCACCCATTCTCTATACTCTTTTCTTTTTAATAAGGAAAGGAGAAGAAAAGTCTCAAGACGCATGTACCTCGATCCAATTCATGTCACGCCATTCGACGCTTGTGAGATCTTCAGTTGCTGTCATGCGCTGCATAGTAAGTGTGGTTTCAGAAAGTTTGTTATTAAAGAAAGAAAAAAAAAAGAAAGAAAATCTACACGGCATCACTTTTTGAGATCACGACTATCTTGCAAACACGCACTAACTTGTCAACATATATAGTAGTCAGGGCCGTTTGTTGGAAATCAGTTCTTCCTAGATAATTTGCTTCTCAAAATGAAGCAACTGGTACTTTTTTCTTTCTTCAAGTCAGAATACTAGAAGCAAACTTAATTGTTTAGCTTTCTTAAATTATGGAAAAAAATGCTGTACGCGAAGACAGAGTCGGAAGAGAACAACCAGAGGCTGATTGGTTTATTATGTGAACAAACTTTTATACTAGATGATATTTGGAATTATCCTCCTTTCTATCTAGCTCAAACTCAACTTGAGATCTTCTCAAGCCGTTATGCAAACAATAGAACACGGACATGCTGTCCCGCTATGCATCACTTAAGACAAAGGCACATGCGTATCTAAATGTCGCTTTCATGTAGTCTACTTAACATTGGACAGTTGAAGTAAAACAACAATTGAATGATCAGACTAGCATAGATGTCTACGAGCATTTCGAATATAATAAGACATTTCTTCATATACAACCTGCTAATTGTCAGTGCGACTGGGCAAAATATGTGATTTGCAGTTCTAGACAGTATGTTTTTTAGATCTTGACATCAACCATAAATCAGTAACGTGTTTGTTCTATCTAAGGAGGAGCAGTAGCAACTCCTTCATAATTACTTATCAAGATACTTCAATAACTAAGAATAATGAATAATGGTATGTGGATAGAGTTTGTAAACGCCACTCTTCATATTGGAACTGGATCACTAAATAGTAGTCTTACAGATTGTTTTATTATATCAAAAGTTTAACATGCCTTTCTCTGTGAAGTAGTTTATTTGTACGACAGACAGTTATAGATGGTATCATATGTTTCTTTTGTAGATTATCTTTATTGGAAGATGCACGGAATGCCAAAAAAACAGAAGGATTTGCAAATTTAAGTTTAGAACCAATATGCCCGAAATCTAGATTAGTATGCATGGTTGCAAATGATAACATACCTGGGCTAGTTAAACTCTATTTTAGTGTAACACCCAGAGTAAAATCGTTCAATCACAAATACGAATTAATTATCATAACACCTTCTTAATCGAGCAAATGTGTTGTTTAGTATCAAATGGTCATTGTAAAAACTGACAACGATAGAAGTCCATATATACATTTTAGGTAAACTATGCAAACAAAGCGGTTAATTTATTTACTTCTCTGGTTGTCTGTTACTCCTGCTTTTTGGATTTAATGGTCCGTTTGTGAGATCGAAAAAACCTATGCGCTCTGTAGCACACAAACTGAGTCTCTTTAAGCTGAAGCCACATTAGCGTTGATGTGACCAAAAAGCATCTTGTCTAAATCATACACAAACTTTTTCTCTTTTCCTTAAGCATTCGATAGTCAGTAGTTCTATTCGGAATAGGTGCAAAATGAATTTCAATATACATACAAAAAGCAATGAGACAAGTTGATTTGCATGATCAAAAATAAGATTAGTTGTTTGCCTATTAATAAACAAGAAGTAGGACCAGCCCCTTGAAGCTTATCAAAGTTTAGTTTGGTCTCCATTCAAAACCAACTCCTCTTTTATTGTTGTTTTGCTGAAAGTGGTTCTTTGTTTGCTTTGAAATCTATCAAGCCTATTTTAATTCTTTAACTTGTGTACACGACTCAAGTTGACTAGAATAGATCATGGGAGAACAAAATGGAATAAGGGTTACTCCGCATCCATTGAATCCCAAAGCCTGGGTTAATCTTAGAATACTTTATATTTACTTATAAATTAATCAATAATAGCCCTCCAATTTCAGATATTTATTAACACGTTTCTCTCCGTCCATTCCTTCCTTTTTGTTTTCATGATTCAAGAAGAAAAAAGCTTCCGTAGGAGTAAGGCAAGAAATCAAGCTACCAATCAAACAGCATGTTTTTACTTTAAGTAGATGGACCTATCGTACAATATCGTTTTTTCTTCGACTATCGAAGCTCCTTAGTATGTTGCACGATCATTGCTAGCCATGTAAGTTTCAAAAATGATTAATCCTCGATCTTCTAACAGTACTTCATAGCCTTAATACTTTTTACTTCCCTTACCAATTCGAAATGAGTTATGCTCAATGAGCAATGCTAAATCATATCCTTCTCTTTTCCTTCAAATGCTCACTCTATGTTCAGCCCTCAATTTTCCAACTTCGACAGTAGCCGGCATCTGACTTAATTATCTTCTAGCTCAGCTCTCCTCGGAATGCAATTCAAACTCACGAAGTTAAAGTCGGTGCGCCAATGAGAAAAAAGATGAGAAATCAAAACTATATTTACGGAAATGTTTACTTTGACTTCAGCACATATTCAATTTCTAGTAATGCAAGAAGAAAAAAGAGACGGCTGCCTTTGATACCAAAAAGGACATTTCGATGCTCTTTCATGTAACTTTTATTAGATACAATGATTTGATTTTCACTGAGACCCACTTTGCAAGTAGATTGATCTAAAGAGCAAGATTTCGGATTGCGATTTGGAACATTAATCAACTCAAGGGGTCTGTTATACAACCCGTTTTCAAATCTGAGATTCTTTGTATCGATATGATGAGGCTTAATTCATATTAAGTAACGAAAAATGATCAAAGCTTCTAGTCATTCATTCCTTTATACTAATACTTCCTATTGTTCAATTTTATACAATAGAAGTCTTCCGCTCTCAAATATTATTCATTCTAGCTGCCTCTTAATCTGAGGGAGAAGAAACAACGATTTGAACTTATGTCTTATCAATAAACACTGTTACACTGTCTAATTAAAAGTTTAAGTTAGTTATACAAAAATACACCTTTGTGCTTTTGCTATTCATTTCTCAGATTTGAGTGTATCTCTGAAAACATTTTCTTTTAACATTTTCGATCATCACTTGGAACTTATTGCTGACTCAAAACTGAAGACTAATTTTAGCTGACCAAGCTGTTTTATTTATTGCCTTTTAGTTCAGACCCAATCCATGAAGAGTGGACCATCATTTTGATATGAGAAGAGCATAGGCTCTTCAGACTAGAAAGAAAAATAATTTCTGATTGCTCACCAAACCATAAAGCTGAAGGCGGTACCGTAGCACTTTTTTTTTTCGAAATGCTTTGAGAGATTAGTCTTGAAGAAAACGTTTTCGCCATCTCTATTAATAAATTATATGTTACTTGAATATGCAGTTTATTTGACTCAAATGTCGCAGGATCTCTCAAGTAAGTAAACACTTACAGAGCTCTTCTTGATTGATATTGATGCAATAATGGCTAGCTCTTCTCATAGAAGCAGGTTTCATATGTGACCAAGGATCAAAAAACGAACTTTGGGAATTAGGCGGCTGTATTTAAAAAATCTGTACCCATCTTTGACTATCAAAGTTTAGCGCTATTGTCTTGACTCTGGGTTTTTACCTTTTTGAGGCGCTGTTACCAGCCATAATGCCGAGTTACCATATCAAAATCTTGATTGTCACCCCATTTATTATTTCTCTGAAAAGGCTCGAATCTCGTTTTAATATGAATCTCCCCTCAAACCTCTTTTTGGTTTATCCCCTTGCTTATGTATATTAGTTTAAAAATAATCACCAAAAGCATTATTGGATCCGCTGAAAGTCTCAGGTTAATGTATTTGTATGTATATATGTATGTATGTATAATTTGTGTGAAAATGAAAATG
Organism: Choanephora cucurbitarum; assembly: GCA_025331435.1. Taxonomy (NCBI): domain Eukaryota; kingdom Fungi; phylum Mucoromycota; class Mucoromycetes; order Mucorales; family Choanephoraceae; genus Choanephora; species Choanephora cucurbitarum. The sequence goes on from JAIWNI010000035.1 coordinate 190,073, forward strand.
TATATATGCATAGGGACTATTTAGATAATGGAAGGAGAGTAAAGGGAATAAAATATAGTGACTCGAGGTCTACTGAAATGGAAAGATGAGCCACAGTCTTCTTCTTTCTAATTCTTGTGTCAAGAAGAGAGAGAGAGCATAATAATTACACAAGAACAAATTGGATATAAGGAGACGAATATGATAATAAAAAGGGGAAGTAGATTAATGAACATATATAGCGTTATTCATCTTGGTTATTGGGTGATGTGCTCTCTTCTTTTGGAGGCTGAAGATATGTTGACATACTAGGTCCAATTCTTGTATTGGCTCTTCGATTAGATTTACCTTTACTAGGATTCATGGCCTCAAAGTTTTGCCATATGTAATTTTTGCATTTGTCAGCATTAGGCAAATCTTGAATCATTTTGGCAATAGTATTCTTTCGAAGTCCAAAAAAATCAGGACCGACTGGGTTATGACCATAATCCATGTTTCGAATAGCAAAAGCTCTAATTCAAGCAAAGCATTAAAAGATAGAGCAGAAAATCATGTTGTCTTACTACCTACCTTCTCACAGCAATCGTCCAAACTGTAGTGGGTGTGGGTCCTCGCCAGCATTCAGCTGGGTTGTCATCTGCGTTGAGTTGGAATATTGGCTCGTCACCACCATCAAGGATCTCACAAGTATATTGGGTATCACTATGGGGATCCACCATACTTCTATACCATCTGCAAGAGAGAAAATAGGAAGCAATTAGTAAAAAGAAGAAAAGAAATCAATTGAAGCTTTAATACATACTTCTTAACACGGTAGCCAACAGGATAGATGTATCTTTGATTATGGAAGGCAGCTTTGTCCCAGATGACAGTGCCCAAATTCAAAACAGTCCAAGAATCTACTTCAGCCGGCAATATATAGCTTCCATCTTCAGCTCGTTCAACTTCAACAAAAGGACGAATGTCGCTAGCATTAGGAGGCTTTGTATCTCGCTTCTTTCTTCTTGACTGGTGGAAATATGTATCTGTTGTGGTAGGCATAAGTCTAGAATTTATTTGAGTTATATTAGGAGTTGCTGATTTGTTAACCATGGCAGAAGAATTTGAAACAAGAGCTTCATGCTGTTGTAGCTTTTTGGAGGGCAGATGCCTATTGCCATCATTGCTCTGATAATCTGGCGAAGTAGAAGAAGATGTCCTTTTTCTTTTAGGCGTATCTCGATGCTCATAATTGTTGTCTTCATAATGTTTTCCATGCCAATTAGGATGATCGCTGTAAAGTTTAGTTGGAAGGGGCGTAGAGAGAAAGGATGGTATACGCTGTAGTTGGGTATCGCTTCTTGATGACATCGAATAATGATGTTGGTGCGGGGATGAATGATGATGTCTGTGAGTCGTTTGAAAATGAATAATGTCAACCATAGGAGGAGAGCAAGAGCTTGTGTTGGTACTGGCTGAGGAATGAGGAGGAGGAGAGTAGGTCTGGCGGCTAGGTTCTGATAAGATGGATCGCATTGATGGAAGGTAGGTTTGGTTTTCGTTTGTGTTGAGAATAGGGGAATGACGCATCTAGTATAAACAAAATCAGCAGGTGGTATCAAACATGTTACAAGCTTATTTACAGGATGCAATTGTATTAGGACTTCTATTACATAGTCATATTGATTTGTGCTTTTCGATCCAGCTATTTTGCCTGTTACTTGGGCTATATTGTTTTCGTCGTCAAGAATATTAGACAGAATGCCATGGCCTTCCCAAATAATATTTGTTTGCGAGTCATGCAAAGGCGACCAATTCTCGGCAGTAATGCTTTCTTCGAAGTTGGCACTGTAAACAGCAACATTACTGCTTATTAACTGATCTGGACTGTGAAAAAAATGAATACATATCAGCGTTTGTTCTCTTTTTTCTGTGTGGTACTTCTTACCAAGAGGAACAGACAGCTGCTAAACATTGCTTTAACGGAATGCTAACCCACTTCCTATCTTCCAAGTCTTCCAATGCCGTATCAAACGAACACAGGCAATGCTTGTCCAATCCTTTACACGTATAAAAGATTTTGACTACAAAAGCGAGCGATTCAATTTACGTGTTATCCAGGACTTTATTTGCTTTGTTACCTTTTCCTTTGTACAATGTTTTGGATTCTTTCGGTTGCAGAATCTGCTTAAATGACATAGATTGATGGCTCATGATTCCGATCTAGTAAGTTGATTAAAAATAGTTATCTTTTGGTATTTGGGCGGCGTAGAGAAATCGTTTAAAGACAAATGGCATTATCTTTCTCTGCAAAGAAAGAAGGGTAACAACAGTAATAATATCGATAGTGAGAGCAAGAAAAAGTATGGGAAGAAATGAAGGAGGAGATGCCAGAAGAAAGGAAAAGAGATGGAAAGTAAATTCAGAAAAGAAATAATCAAAAAGAAAGAGGAAAAAGAGAAAAAAGAAAGGTCGATGTAAAATATATAGGCTACGAATTAGGACCCAACTTGATGTACCCGAAACTACGACCAAGTGGCGGGATTTCTGCTCAAAAAATGTATGGCAAATAAAACAAAATAAAAAAGGTTTGAGTGCAACAATAATGCTGTATTCTTTTAATTACTTCTATGCAATCAAATGACATATTGTTTGCTTTTCTTTTTTATGTTTATTTATGTACGCTTTGTTGTACCTTATTATACAAGTTGAAATAAGGGACTTCGTAGAGGGTACCTAAAATTACATTGTACTGTGAACGCAAGGGACAATATTACAATGATCCTCAGACTCCTTTTTATGTGTTCTAGATGATAGGATCGATTTATTGTTTCTGTATGTTTCTTGATTGGTTCAGTAGCCGATTGACTGCATGTATCATTGTAAATGCTGAACACTGCTTATTGTCAGCAGTAGCTCCGCGGGATAGCAGATTTATCCGCTTCAAGTCATGATCCAAGGAGCAGAGTCATTTGAAACTCACTAATAAAAAAAATCGATTGCTAAATCTCTATCGTTTGTGCCACTCAATGTTTGACAGTAAATTACACTTTTACTTATCATTACCTGAAGTGGTCTGTTTGTGTAACATGCTGGTTAGGAGACGACTTTCATTCCCATTTTATGGTAGAATTTTATTAAACTTACCATAGTTTAGGAAATTGACTGTGATCCCGCGAAATCGTTCTGATTTCCAGAGCTTAACCAGCATTTACTTCTCTTCTACTTCTTTTTGTTTCCTTAAAGCCATATGCATTATCGCAAATAGATTATTTTGTTTCTTACCGATAGCAATTTTTATTGATCAAGTTGAATAAGATCAAATTACAATAAAAAAAAATGAGATAAATAGAAAATAAGCGGACAACAAAAGGATATTTTAATGTACAGTCGATGATCTGTCTCTATTTGCAGTGCTACAAACGTGCCTAAGTTAAAAAAGAAGTTTCGATCTTATTGAACTTAATAATTTAACCGGTCAGACAGCGGCTAAGACCGATTATGGGTTAATACACATCAAGTAATAACTAAGGTTTGAATATTATAGCAAAAGACTTGTAGCATGAGGAATAAATCAATAACGTAGAAAAGAAAGGCTAAATAGGGTCGAGAAAAGGAAGTACAAAAAGCTGTAGTAACAAGAAAAAAAAGGATGGGGCGAGAGAGGGGCGGAGGTAAGCTCAATCAACTATGTGTCAAATATGCTGTCCCGAGGAAGTTTGTCGTGGAATGAAATTATTATAAAATTGGGAAATTAAACTTTTCTTGCTTGCTCATTGGCTCTGATACCAAAAGACCCCATTCTTATTACATAATAAACATTCGGTTGAGCGGATTTGTCAGCTGCTTGTCATCAAGGCATGTTGTCTTGATCTAAAGCTAGAACCCACTAATCAGTCTAACAAATTTAGTCCCGCTGCTATTGTCTCTTTTATTATTTATTGTCAGAAAGGTCAATGCCCGCAAAAATGTGTTGTTGGTGATCCCGCCAACATTGTTCTTTGACTTGGATACAGGCCTGCTCCCACATCATTTTTTCTTGCCACATCTGCTTCAATCTTTGATATGCTACTCCGCTTATTAGCTCGAGCTGATCATGTGTTTCTCGCAAAGCAGCTTCAAGTCTTGCGTTTTTCGTTCTTGCTTCTTGCAATTCTTTCTTGATACTCTTTGCGGAGTCACCAGTATCTTCTTTGTTGTCTTGATTTTCTAATGTTACAAAAGCGTTCTCTAATGACATCACATCTAAAGGCATGGTTTGTATCTGAACATGCCGAGCATTCTTCTGAAAGGTTTTCGGGTATTCAGTAGTCTTTCGAGTATCCAGGTAATCATGAGCTATTATTTTTGAGAGTGTGTCACCGGGCTTTTCCAAGTTAAGTTGCTCATAAAGAGCAAGTCGCTGTTTTAGGCCGTCCTCTACTATGTCATGCTCGTCTGTTGTTTCAATCTGTTCTATGAAACAATGATCTTGTTGTTGTTGTTGTTGTTGCTGTTGTGAATATATAGCCTGAAACCTCAATGACGGTTGCTGTCGTACAAAACCTTCTTTTGTGAATGATGAAGGAGTGTCTGTTGTTGGACGTGTAATTATCTCGATGTGGTTCTTTCTGTAAACTAACTGCACATTGTCTAGATTAACTACACACTTGTTTTGACTTTTTGGTTTCTGTCTTTGAAAAAATGATGGCGATCTTTTGCTGTGCTGAGTCGACTTTTGAAACTCCTTGGGACTCGTTGTATTTAAGAACTCAACTAATGCCTGAGTCCCAGTCTTTCTCTTTCTGGGTTTTGTCTTTATCTCTGTTACGCTATCATCATCACTATATATTTCATATGATGTCGTTTTTGCACCTTTAGGCTCGAGTACAGTCACCATTTTTTTTATGAAAAATAAACAAGGAAGAGAAGAGAAGAAAATGGTTTGGCCATTTATGTTAATTAAATACAGAATAGGGGGACTTTCAGGAGGAAAGACAAGGAGAAGCATCTAAAGCATTAAAGAAGCAAAGAGCTATTCACGCTTGCTTGAGTTCCATAATCTCGATACTACCGAATATCGCATTTATTAATGGCAGCAAATAGATGATATATTATTGTGCATATATAAATGCAACGGACATCATTTCGAAATAGTTTTCAGTGTAACATGTACGTCTCCTCAGCCTCGTTTCGCGACGCTACTTTCGTAATCAAACACAAAGAAAGAAAGAAAAACTTCTATTTCCAATCCGCTTCAATGATAAATCAAGAAACTAGGTTGATTTTGTTGAAGATCAATCCAGATGTTACACAGCTATTTTTTCTTTCTTTATGGTTTCTTTAAGTGATATATTAGCCAAGTTTAGATTCGAGAGGGTTTTGTCAAACGATACTCGTACAAAGCTACTTTATGTTCTGGGTCAGGTGAACGAACAAGACTGCATTCTTTCATTCGAAAGAACTCAGTTTGAAACCAACGTGATTTCTACATTAGCATCACATGTAGATCAACAAAAGATACAAGATCTTGTCGAAAACAACATCTACGGATGGTGTACAACAGCTCTAAATAGTGATGACCTGGACATCCGACTGAAGTATATTTTTCCGGCAACAGACGCCCATATCGCAAAATATGAAGCTCAACCACGCGTCATGTTGCTGGAAACACCTGCTCACTATCATGATATCACGTTACCTTACATAAAGAGTATACCTTTGAAGCGTACACAATGGGTTACAAACATATTGGAAGGCTCTGCAGAGGCAGAACGTGTCATTTATCACGACCGTGATCCAGAAACAGGATTTGTGGTGCTACCTGATATGAAATGGGATGGTGAACTCGAGACGCTTTATTGGGTAGCTATTGCTATGCGTTCAGACATTCTTTCATTGCGTTCGTTAAATCAACATCATTTAGCTTTTTTGAAAAAGCTCAGGGAGACAACTTACCGTCTTGTGCAAGAGAAGACTGGCTTGAATCCTCATCAATTGCGTTTGTTTGTTCATTATCAACCTTCTTATTATCACTTCCATCTACATATTACAGCTGTTTCTTTTAGTGATGCACCCGGTATCTTTTCGGGTCAAGCCCATTTACTAGACACTGTGATCAATAATATTGAACTTTGTGCAGACTATTACCAAAAAGCAACTATCCCGTTTACTATAGGCTCAAAACATGCATTGTTCACAGAGCACACATGGCACTAAGATTTCTATATTTGTACAAACAACAAATAAAGAGAGAACTTGAATTCTTCTTCTTTTCTCTGCTCTTTGCTCTTATATCATTTTTTCATACCATTATGAATTCACAAAAAGGCTATCAATACAGGAGAACTTTTACAAATATAAAAAGTCTTTTGTGCTTTTTTTTTATGATGCTTTTGGAGTATATGTACCGCATATTTGTCTCCACACCCTTCTTGGCTATGAAGACATACGCTAGACACCCAGTTTTCATCTCACTGGTTGTCGTGCTTTTCTTCCCATCATACCTTGTGGCTCAATGTTTTATTACCGCAATAAGATATGCATTGAACATTATATGTCTATCAAGGGAACAAAAATATCTGTTTATTTTTCATTTCTTTTTTGGACATGCCCATCCTCTAGCAGCGCATTTGCAACAACAAGAAAGAGCGGTACGTTCTGGTCATGCCGATAATGTGCAGAAATACATAGAAGGATGTTCTATCTGCTTTGAACGAAAGTTTGACTTTTGCCTTGAGTATTGTCGAGACCAATTTTGTACTGATTGCTTTCAAAAGTATATCACTGAAGTGGTTAACTCAAGTTGGGGTTTAAGCATAACTAAAATCCGATGTCCTGTCTGCAAGGTCCATATCTCTCAACAGGAATGGGCCAAGTATGTGCCAGAGGCTACTATAGAGCGTTACAACAAATTTAATCGCCCTTATCGTACATTTTCGAGGTGTTGTCCTTATTGTGAAACAGAGATGACCCCATGTGAATCTCTACGATATTCATCTTGCAGAAGGTAAGTTGTAATAGAGCTTCTCTTTGTTTGCAAGTCTTATTGAGCTTAATAAGTTTATCCAACGAAGTCGCTTTGATGCTACAATCTTTTGCGAGTACAGTGCAGAGTTTTCCAGAGGAAGCATCTTGGATACGAATTTTTCGTAGTCAGGAATGGCGCAATTCAGCACTACCACATCTTCACCATCGATTGATTGAACAACTGAAGTCTATATCCCAATCGAAGTATCAGCTTGAACAAGTTAAACTGATTTCGTGCAAGATATTGCAATTAGAAGTAAGACCTGAATCATGGAAGAGATTGCAATTTGATCATATTCTCTATTTCCCTGATATTCAATGGTAAGTTTATGCAATGCAACATTATTTGTGTGTAGCTATGATAATAATTACCATAAAAGCTCAAATTGTGATCAGTTTTTTTGTCTGCAATGCGGCGAAGGGACTCATAAAGGGTTGACATGTGAAGCCAATATGAAACAGTGCATTCTATGGCAACAACAAATAAATGATAATGATATGGAGACATTGAGATGGAAGCTCGAGTTTAGTAGAAAATGTCCCTGTTGCTCTATCATGATTCATCGCGACGAAGGCTGCAATAAAGTAGAGTGCACACTATGTGGCTTTATCTTTTGTTGGGAATGCCGATTACCATGGTCAGAGGTAAGTTTAAGATGTGTCCTGTTTGTCTCTTGTTTTATTAAACAATTGATTGTAGAACTGTGGTTATTTTATCTGTGCTACTAATAAGAGGAGCAATTTAAGCAGACCCACTAGAAACATGTTGGAAGGCGACTTGAATAGGGTAATAATAAAGCTCCTGTTGTTAAAAAACAGGTATAGACAAGGGCTGATTTTTCTCCATATTGTTTATAGTCTGAGTTAGGAGTACCAGATGTAAACAACATTTTTATTTGAAAAAGGAATCTCAAGCATGTGGATTTAGCAGGCTTCGCTTTACAATTCATAACTCCTCCCTCCCCCTCCCCATTTTTTTTATGAAAAAATAAACAAAGTGCATCTGTCAAGTTTCTGTTTGAAAAGAGAGTAGGTAGATAGAAAGGGAGAGAAGATTGTGATCACACAATGCATGCTCACCTTTAGGTGCTTGCTTGCCGAAGGATTGATAAGTAGTCAAGATCTAATGACATCAAAAATGGAAGTGAAGATGAAAGGACACAAGCGAGTAGCAACTTTAAAAGATGCCTTCAGACTGCACTAGCAAATAGTAGGCAGATATAAAGCAGAAATAGAATTATGTATAATGCAAGGTCGGAAAGGTGGGCAAGCAACAGAAAGCCCCATTTACATACAATAACCAACACTTGCCTAAACATGCTCAATGGTTGCTCGTCATTAAGTGGGAAGATAATCTTACAATTGAATAGTTTTGGCATTTAGAAGTGCAATAATAAGTTGCTGCTAGGCTTATCAAAGAACGGCATAATCTTTGCCTGTCCCAAAAACATCAAGCAAAAAGAAATTTAGTTCAATTGAATCTATGTATATTCTTAACAATTGCAAAGTTCTATAAAATTGACTAACAGATAAAACAATGAAATAGTTTTATGACATATTAGTATCGACATAAACCAAAAAGAAGAGAACATTATAGCTAAAAAGCGAACATTGATCAAACTCTTGTAATTTATTTATGATGTGATTGTACATAAGCTCAATATAAGGCAGCAGCTCTTTGGGCCCAAAGAGAGGGCTTACAAGTCTATAACTTCTTTTTGTCTCTTTCCTTATCCTTTCCCTCCTCTGTCTCTTCTTTTTTTTTGGGTTTGCGAGAGGGATGATAGAGATCTGGTTCTTTTCTTCCTTTTTATTTCCTTATAATTTGCGCTTCTTTCATGCTACTGCCCTTCTCACTTCAGCTGACCTCAGCATCTTAGTTTTGAAAATGATTAGCTTCAAAAAGCTTTGTGTAGGAACTTATATAAATAAGAAGAACCGAATCAAAAGTCTTTTTTGTAAGGAAGAAAAAGACTACAGAAACTATGTGATGAAAAACCTGTTGAGGATATCTATTTTATTGAAGCGTAAAACTCTTCAAAAAAGTGATAAACTTCTGTGGCTTTAGATTTGAAGACATATTACTGCTTGTCTTTGTCGATGCTTTTTGAGGTGACTGAGAGTAACTGCTTTGGGTACTAGAACTTATGCTAGAGCTACTGTTTAGCGTACTTTCGTCCGACAGCAGTGCTGGGGGAGGCTGAAGGCTGGAGTCATGTTTTGACTGAAAAATAGATAAATCCAGCTGCTTCCTCTGTTTTTTTGTATTGTTGAATGTGAATCCAAATTTCTTAGTATCTTCATCGGTCTTGAAAGTATTCGCAATGCGTAATGAGAACTTTTTTGCATTTAATGTGGCCGATTTCCTTGGACTGGTCGGCTCCTCTATTGATGTAGGATCAATCTTGTTACGTTGTAGTATATTTGTATTAGACATACGATGTGTGCCAGATTTTGAATTCTGATTACTTGAAGAATCTATGGTTATGTCGAATCTGTTGGTACCAGCATTTGATTTTTGGAATGGGTTTTTGCGACGCAAAGTGCCTACCCAAGTTGAAGATGTGGGTTTGGAATTAGGTATAGGGCTCATTTGTGGTTCTTCTCTTGAAGGAGTCTCTTCTGCATAACGATTAGGCCTATTTGATTATAAAAAGTAAGCACTTATTCTACTGCGCTTCTTTCCTATCTTCAAAATATTGCTTTCAAATAGAAAATTACCTATATACTAGCTCTTGTGGTGGATAGTACTGTTTTCGAGAAGGCGACAATACTGTCTTTACAAATTTGGCATAAAACGTCTCGCTTTTCTTCATTTTGTCTGGCTTAAGGGCTAATGAAGGTAATGGAGGGGACGAACAGGGAATATCTATTAAAGCCTTCTCGCTTCTCAATGTGGTCGTAGATTGTCTTTTTGAAAGTACGGGCTTAGCTTCTGGCATCCAAGGATTGGTGGGTCTTCGGGAGGATGGCATAGTGCTCGACACAGTTTTGGATACTGGGCTACCAGCTTTCGTTGGATGTTTTCTGCTTCTGACAGACTTACGGCCCAAAGTGTGATACTGGCGCTGAGAATTATCTATTTTTGATCCAATGTGTTTTTAAAGGACAAATATTGTTTTTCATAGTAAGAGAAAAAAAAGGAGAAGAGAAGGGTTAGAAGGGGAAAAAGAAAGAATAAGGAGAGTAAAGAGGGGGAATAAGGTACCTGTACAACTGCCATCATCATCGCTTTCATCATTATTAGCTTGCCAATGCCTATTTGCATGTCGCTGCAGCAATACATATACTACCTTTTGCATGTTGTGTCTATATGAGTAAAATTGAGTTAAAAGAGAACGATGCACGCGATTAAAAAACAACTTACTCTTTTTGCATTAAAGCATCTACAACAGTTTGATCTTCTGCTTCCCCCCATAAAAATTTGATGGTTTCTAATAAGCGGTTATCTATTTCTGATTCAACTGTAATAGGTTGGCCGATTTCTCTTTTGGTAGGAGGGATAGGCAATGTGTGTAGATTAAAGGGCTCTACTTCTCTAAACCAAGGATGTAGCATAATTTGTTGCATCTATAAAGAACAAGGGTCAGTTTTTTTTTTGTATAATTTGAATCGCGTATTACATTCAATCTTTTAGAAGGATCAACCACTAATATACGCTGAATGAGATCTTGAGCTGATCGAGATATATTGTCTGGCATAACGTATCTTCCTGATCTTACTTTCTTTAAGAGCTGCCGAATATTCTCATCATCGAATGGCAAATGTCCAGTCAATAACGCATAAAGAATAACACCACATGACCAGATATCGCATGCTGAACCTTGGTAGGGCATTCCCTGCAGGTAAACCAAATTAATTAACTTGGTTAAAGTGTCAGAAAACTCGACTTACTGCAACAATTTCAGGACTTGCGTAATGAGGAGAACTTTATGACAAATACAATGGTTTGGGAAATCAGAACAAAAAAACTGTATTTTTTTTTGGTGTTTTCCTTACCCACAACTTGTTTCTAGCAAGGATCCAATCGGTTGAAGTGATGCCATACCGAAATCTGCAATTTTGATGTTGTTTTTTGAATTCAATAGTAAATTTTCTGGCTTCAGGTCACGATGACTACGAAAAATAGGAGTGTTATTACAGAAAAGGGAAACCGATGGTTCTTACTTACCATATAAGATGGTGGTGGCAGTAATCTAGACCCAAGATAATCTGTTGAAAGTGATGTCGAGCTTCTGATTCACTAAGACGGCCTTTGCTGACCAAATACTCGAATAATTCTCCACCTTGAACATACTCAAGGATAAGATACCTAAACAAAAAGAAAAGATTGTTAAATGGCAAAAACGAATATGCGAGAAAACCAATTGTTTATACGAATAGGCATGATACAAAAGTAAAGAAAGTATCTTACAAGTCTAGAGAAGAATCGTCGTCAATTACATCAATCAATGACATGACATTTGGATGATGGATTAGCTTCATAATCGCAATTTCGCGGCGCACTGCTTTTTCTATAGCCGGATTAGCAGCCAAATGGGTTTTACTGATGATCTTTATAGCTACTTGTTCACCTGTATGCTTGTGAACACCTAGTTTGACTCGACCTTAATTGAAAGACAGTTGTTACAGCAAACTTTTAGACAAAATACAACAAAAAAAATCACTTACCTGAGGCACCTTTCCCGAGCGTTTTGCCTACAATGTAGTCACCAATATATTTTTTTGGCTTATGTTGCGAGTGAGTCGAAACTGCACCTGAGCTCTGCCTTTTATCACGCATGGATTTGGATGATCTAGTACTGACTGCAGAGGCAGATGGTCTTCGAGAATTAGGTCTATATGTCTGAGATTGTTCTGGCATGTGTTGAGGATATACAAAAGGTTGTATTTGATTGGAAGTTGCTGTTTGCATAGTGTTGATTAGAACTTGATAGTTCAGACTATTATTATATTTATATTAATTAACTTTAAAAAAAGAGCAGAAAGGAAAGTATAAAACTAAAAGAAAGACACAAAAGAATAAAACAAAGCAAAATAAAAAGCAAGAAAGGAAGCAAAAGGAAAAAAGAACAGCTACAAATATATACAAATGTCAAATGAAAAGAAATAGGAGCAGATCAATGATTAATACAGGAGGTTATAAAAGTTTTTTTTTATGATATTGGATTCTCTATTCATTATAGGTAGTTGTGCAAGTGTATAAGTATATGCACTAGGAGATCAAAGGGAGTGGATCTGGTTGAAAGGTAGAATCGTGCCAAAAAAGGAAGAAAGGAAGGCCATTTACAAAGAAAAGCCATAGGAGAGCACTCGGCCCTTTGAGTCTGTATCGACTAAAAATCGCTGAATAGTATGTACAAATGTTATTAAAGTTTAAGAAAAAAAAAACTACAAATGTAACAAAGTTTTGCATAATTTAACGACAATTTTATGGGTTTGGAGACATACAACTAGCTGTTTAAAACATCCAATTCGTTTTGCTCGAATAGCACGATGAATGCAAAAAATATATAGGAGTCGACTTTAATTCTTTAGTTTCTTTCTTCATAGCCAGTTTTTTTGTTTTTGTTTTTGCTATTTATGCTTATGGGCTTTTGACCTTATTCATATATATATATATACATCTAATTGCTTGGTTATCGTATTTGGCTTAGGATTATATATGCCTACACGTAACTACAAAAAGCATTTCTTTATGACCTTCAATATTTCATTTCATACAGGTATTCAAGTAGTCAACAAAAAAAATGGACCGGAATGAGAAGCGGGTTCAATACATTTTCAAAGTAATTTATTGTTACGAAAAGAATCCATCACCGTAAAATACCCATTCCAGTGCAGTCAGATGCTCTACACGCTGATACACTTTGTTTGCAATTGAGCCCAGTGCTTCATTGCTATGAATTCGTTCCTCTTGCTTCAACCAGTCTGCGAGCAATGATAGGTTTTGCTTGCCTCTTATTGACCACCATTTCCTTTCACCAGACTGTATGAATCCAGGCCCTATGATAATGATACCATAAGCCCAATAAGGTTCACTGTTGCGCAAATCGTTTCCGTGGTGAAGACTAAGCATGTTGCTAAACAGCCAATATTCATTGCCTAGATGGTCAGTGCCTAAGGGGCCTGTCCTTCGTTGCGCTTTAGCCATGTAAGTGTCACGCTCGATCTTCTGTGTCTCAAACTTCAAGCGCTCATCCCTTATAAAAGTTTCTAACGAATCCAACTCGATTTGAACCTTTCCTAATTCTTCTTGTTTATCCCGAACAGATGAAAGCTGGTTCATTCTATTTTTGAGTGCATTTCTTCTACTTTTGTTCTTGGTGTCCTCTGCAAAAAACTCTTTACTCAGCTTTTTGAACTCAAGTTCTATTTCTTTTGTCTTGTTAGGTACTGAAAGCGATTGCCTGACTTCTTGCTCAAACAAAATAAGCTCAAGCAACATATGAATCAACTTCAATTCATCTTTGAGCGACAGTAACGATAGACTGCGGGAAGACTTTTGAAAACGTCTAATCTTGAGCTCTGTTTCCCGAATACGCTCTTCTTCTTCTTCGTCGTCTATATCCATATCATTTGGATTCCTTGTTTTTCGACCAAGATCACGTTTAGTAGGTATAGGTAAATCCTCTACTTGCGCTGCTGCTAAGAGTTCTGCTATCTCTAGCCATCGCTTGCCTGACATGCCTTCCTGTAAGACGATATCAAGTAGTGCCTGACGCCGTGTTTCTGCGTCCATATAAACCTGACTTAGCTTTTTCTCTGCCATCCACCCACTTAAAATACGCTTGGCCTTTTGAGGAATTGTATCTTCTGTGTCTAGACAGGTAAGATCATAGTGCATACTTGAACTAAGTATGGTCAGTACATGACATACAACATAAGCGCCAAATCTCTTAAGTCGCCAATCGCCTTGCACATTTTGTAATGGCCCGATGAATCTATGATCGAAGTCGTGCATATCTCCAAAACGAAACAGAAGCTCGCGTATCTGCAAACGGGTCCAAATCTCTTCTTCAGAATAAATCAAATCAATTGGTGTAAGCTCTGGAGGTTGTAGTATATTTGTTGCTTTTGCATTAAATACTAAGCGAGGTGCCCTATAAACAGCAGCTTAGCATTGATATCTTACATTGGTCTATCATACACGCTTACACGTTTTTGCAATATCTACGATACAAAGAAAAGAGATTGGAAAGAGCTCTATTTTTTTGTGCAAACAAGTTTACTTACTCGCACGGGCACATGCCTCTGCAGATCAGGCAAGCCCATTTGTTGTTTGTCAATACTGATCGATGCTTTATGAGACGTCCATTTGTAGAAACGAAACTTGCATTGTTATTTTTGATCCACTCAAGATCTTCACCTGTAACCTTTTTGACACAGTCAGTACAAAAGCTATAGGTACAAGGTTTGTCAGAGTTCTCTTTCAAAGCTGTACATTGAATTCTAGGTGTTGTTTTCTTCAAGAAGAATTAAGTATTAGATGTAAGGAAAGAGAGAGAAAAGACAGAAAACTCACTTCGCATTGGGAACATGGGCTAGGATGCTCATTTTTCTTTTTTGTGTCTCCAATGTCAAGGCGTTGAATTGATTTCTCTAGTTTGGACGATGGATCATCAGCAGTTTCTTTGGCTGGTGGTTTTGCAAGTATACTTGTGAAGCATAACCTGATAATACAAGGTATAAATAAACACAATATATATATATATATATATATCAGATTCATTGGTTAACAGAAGCTACTTGCTTTGTCTGTTGAAATTTCGGTTTTTCTTTTTTATTATCGATCTTTGCCATCTTATAATCTCACTGTGCTCAAAACACGCAAAATGAATTCCTTTCAAGTTCGCGTACTGTAAGCGCCAAAATGTAAAGTATTTTTAAGACTCCGGTAAAGCGATCCAACGAATTAAGGCTGTCACAAGGAAAATAAAGAGAATCAGTGAAAGTGAGTCTTTTTCCAAAGTCGTAAAACAGTTCAATTTGCGCCTTCCTAGAAGCCAAGGCCTAATGAAAGGTTCAGAACATGTCATCTCAACAATGAAAAGCATATCCTTGGTCTAATTGGTAAACTTTTATTCAGGCTCAAAATCGAGACTGTCTATTCAACTGTTGCATAACAGAATCAGTTCATTATTGATGCATTTTGAGATACAATGACAGGAAAATAGAGTATTTATGTTCTGGCGATACATTGTTCTTGTTCAGCTATAACAGATTTGCTGATATCAACAATTATGACTTTTTGAAATAAATCTAAATAAGTACGATGGAATTATCTATTCATTTCAGTCCTTAACATTGAACGTTGTGATTCGCGCCGAATCATTGAACAGTTTCAGCTTACTTCTAATATACTCCTATAGACTTGTGGTATTTGGCGCATCTGAAGATCAAATCCTCTTAAAGGAATAGTTCATAAAAGAATTGCAAAGAAAAGGCCTGGTAGTGACGATTGGTGACTGTAGGCATGTTATGAGTTTGAGAATTCGAGGCAATTAAAGATGTTGTGGTACTTGGAAGCAGGATATGAACTTAAGACATGCAATTGTCTGTATCACAAATGAAAACTGTACTTTGCAAAAGTGTGCCAACTGGTTCAATAAGCTTAATCATACAAAATTGCGTACTACCAAGCAAGACAAAGTAACATACAGGGAAATCATAGGCTGTTTCATCTGCTACAGTCTTAACTGTTCTTCTGTTCGAAATCATTGCAACACAAGTTCAAGAGACAAACTGTCTGTCTTGCTACTGCTATTTCTTAAATAACGAATTTGCTTTTCCGACCAACCAACATGTATTTTCAAGAACCACCAATTACTACAACACTTGTTTCAATAACAAAACGGTGCCCTTTTTCAATAGAAGCGATGCATTGGCAGTACGTGAAGTGGGATAAACGATATAGGCAAAGTCTTTATTGTCAAAATGTGAATTACTAATTTTGGTAGTCATTTGGATACGTCGTTTTCGTAGAAAAAATATATACATGCAATTGCCCTTCTTGTTTGTGGCTTTTATTTGCGCTTAAAGACTAAATCAACAACAAGAGTTATCATGAATAAACCAAGTGGCTTGCTTCAAGCAGTAGAGATATTTTCCAATTTCCACAACCAATCTTCAAACAGTTTAGTTTGCATTCAATTATGAGAGCAGACAAACTTTCTTTTTATTGAAACTATCAAAGTAACCAATAAAGCGATATGAAACTAAGCAAACTACAATAATTCATGTTAGTAATAGTACATTTTTAAACTACACATTATCCCTTTCTGTTTCTTCTCTATGACAAAAAAAAAAGTAAACTCGTGTTCAAATAAAAGCTTTCTGAAGCATAACAACAAGGTATTTTATACATGAGAAAGCAATAAATACAACTATACTGAAACAGCACAAGAGCAAAGGAAGAACTGGTATACTTCTTGCTTATGTTTCTGCAGTCACTGAGTGCAATAGTTAGTATCTGACCAGATGGTTTGGACCAAAGACAATACCCGCTGCGCACTGACCATAAGTTGTCATGGATGAAAGAGCTTTGACCCATTCTTCGTCATATTTACCATTAGAAGATAATTTAATCTTTATCCGAGTGGGCTCAATAGCAAACTGACAATGAATAGCTAGCATCGTGTGACTGAAAGTATGACTAATCCAAACCTACTTTTGCAATCCTCCCAAGTAATTTTTCACTGACATGACACTCTAGAGTTGGTAATATCTAAGAGACTGACCATTCCTATTTTTTGTTGTATGTCAGTTATGGTTTTGGAATCAGAACAATGAATGGTGTTCCTTTCTTTTTAATAAGCACAGGCAACTTAATTTCGGATAATCTATATCGAAGTTTTGACTGCTCCAGTAAGCATTTAAAGCTAAAACTGTCACAACTTAAATCATTGCCTTCAATAGAAAGTCTAACAAAGAGAGAACACACAAAAAAAAACTCAAAAAATCAAGCAATTTGAACACGACCGAACAAGAATTGATGGAAGCCAATGTTTTTCTCAACGAGAACATGGGTTCTGTAGCATGTATATTGTGCTATACATTAGATAAGGCATTAAAGAAATAGATCCGAAAAAACGGATATGTATAAAACTGAATGTCAATAGATTGAGGACATGTTTTCGCCGACGCTAACTATAGATAGGAGGTACACTATGCTGTAAAACAGTACTTGAGCCACTGAAAGTGACACACTTCAGATTTGTAAGTACAATCAACCAAAAAGTGCATTATGGTATAACAGAGGCATTTTGGTGAGTATACAATTTGCTTGTTGGGAAAAAAAAAGAAATGCATGACAATTTCGATCAATAGCATAAAGGCAAATCGTGATCATAGGAAAGATAGTTTCTTCTTAATTGGCCTGCTTGTGAATTCCAAAAAGAATTTTCAAATTTGAGTAAGTATGGCACTAACAGAAAGGATATGATATAAAGAGAGAAAGAAAGGACATATTTAGAGATGGAATGTTAAGATTTAAACATTGTTCTTAACCTAATGATAAGAAAGAAATTCAAAAGACACACTATGCCATTATGGCTAGAGAACACAAACACTTAAAAAAAACCTTACTGAATATGAGTCCGTTCTTGTGTCAATCAATGTTAAGCATAAATAAAAAGAACTAAGCCTGATTTTTTGTTGCTAAGGCCACAACAAAACTTTATTTTGCTTTTCTTGTATTACCATCCCTACTTCTTTTTCGTCTATGATGGGCTATAATGCAAGAAAGGACAGACCTGGCTTGTTGATCACACACTTTTACCAGATACCGTTCATGTCGAAATGAGAAGAAACATACCAAGACTGAAAAAGGAAGAGAAAAAAGTATAAAAAAGTTTTATTTCATATGTTAGAAAAGGATGGTGGTTTAAATGAACGAGTAAGTTTTTTTTTCTTCATATACGGCTATTTTTATCTACATAATTGTGTGTATACATATAAATGCATATGCATTTGTCTTCCTTATGACATAACATTGAACTTAAAGCAAGGAGCAAAATTCATCTATTTTGTCTTCTAACCATTCCCAACGCTTCATACCAACTACCCACTCTGTTGGCAGCTGACTGTAACCAAATCTCGCACCCAACATAGCACCTGCAGCTGCGGCGTTTGTGTCCGCTTCTCCGCCTTGCATGACAACATCCATGAGCATCTTTTTGAAATACTCTGTCTCCATATGCGGAGGAACCTCTCTTGTCAAGCAAAAGAGAGCAGTACCAAGACATTTAAAGCTATCCTTGCAACTATGCACATCATCCAATTCGAATTCGGAGATTGACCGAGGCAAGATGCAGCAATCTGAAAGCTGATGATAATACTTTTGCATCTGTGTCATATCTGTCTCCGGTGTGATGAACAGCGGATCAGTTTGTGGGGCAATCAACATGGATTTGTTGGTTTCTATCACATTCTGCACAAGTGCATTCATTCGCTGATCCACAGGAAGTCCATCTATAAAATAGCTGGCTTCAGGTGATAGAGTGGTTTGATAACTAGGTTTAGGCGATTGATTTACTTCTATTTCGAGGTCTTGTCCTCTCAATAGTCTGTAGCATGTTAGCAGAATCATATTATAAGAAGACTAGATTTCTTTTACCTTGCAACCAGAGTAGACATTACAACACATGATATAAGGCAGCGTGGATCAGGATGTGTGATACGGCAGCACTCAGCAGTATTCTCAATCACAGTTGTACCATCCCAGAACTTAATGGCGCCTAAAAGTGGTGCTCTAACGATTGACCCATTTGCCCCCCTCAAAGTGTTTTCTGATTTCCAAATCTCTACTGCTGCTTGTTGCTTTTTTTTAGAAAAAATAATGAATAAGCACCAGTTAGTGAAAAATATGTGAGAATAAGACTTACAGGACTTGTTTTGTATGTAGGATTTGCTAATACTGCTTGATTGGTTTTGTTGATACCTATTGGTGGTTTCTGTAAATCCTTGATACCCTGTTTTCCATAAGCATATAATCTGTTTGCAAAATCTTTCGGCAGGAAATGCCCACTATTTTCGAAGACGGATTCCATAACTAACAATATCTGTTCAGCATCATCGCCAAAGTCACTGAGTAAAAAAAAGTGCATCAGTTTTGTTTCGCTGTTTCTAAGCAGTTGGCAATTTATTCCCCTACTTTACTTTTCGTCAAATTTAGATCGGTATTCATCGCGATGGAAAGGTATGCCTTCCTCATCCATGCCAAATCGTATTGGTCCGCTCCTATAGATCTGTTTGATTTCAGATTTTGATAATCCTTCAGTTGCTATTCCTAAACTATCGCCCAAAAGAGCACCTAAAAACAAATACAATGTCAATATCGTGAATAGAAATAAACAAACTACTACTTACCAAAGATTAGCCCTTTGACTTTATCTACAATTGCTGTTGTTTCTAATTTCGAACATCCTGATGGAACTCGCATATTGTCTTTTCTGTTTTGTCTATTATTACTTAATAAGATAGAGAAAAAAAGAGCTTTCATTGTATTGATGGAGAGTACCTTAGTTTTTCTATTTATCTGCTCTTTATCTCTATAATTCTAAAGAGTAATTTGTTTTAGGCAGTAGAAAAATAAAAGCAAAAAAAGAAGAAGAAGAAAAATCAAGGAGGGAAGGAAGAGTGAAAGAAAAGAAAGTGGGAAGAGAAAGAAAGAGAGAGAGAGAGAGAGAGAGAAAGCATAGGTCTGACATTTTCGAATCAGCATGCAAGTAGATTAAAAGTCCTATTTTGTCATCCGCATGATGTACAAGAATAAATTAGCGTTTTCAGAATGCTTACTATAGTATGATTCTATTTCATAGTGCATAAAGGACCACAACGCTTGAAATTAAACTCATAGACATAATTATGTTCTTCATCATCTGCTGTAAGGATAGAGAGCAATGTCAAATCTCTGTGTTACTGAATGAAGGTACAGTCAACGTGATTAAAACCGCGTCATAGAGTGTTACATTTTGGTCTGTAAATGATTTATGGCCAAAAACAGAAATTTAACTCAAGACTAGAGGTATTCTGTTTCCAGAAAATCACAAATAAGCCCTTTTTGGTTTTTCCTTTATTTTATTGTTTCCTTTGCTACTTTCTCTTTTGCTTCTTATGCTATTACTTTCACTGTTGCTTTTGAGACTTCTACATAACACAGATAACATATGGAGATACAGACACAAGGACAAGAGGCGGCTTTTCGTTCAATGTCGGTTTTTTAGATGTAGAAAGCAGAAATTTTCTAAGGTGTTCCTAGTAATTTTCTCCGCTATCTGTTTACATTCACATCAGATTTTTAGTGATTTCTGTGAAATACAGTTAAGGTTAAGCACATTCCTTTACAAATCATTTAAGACGTCTATTTTTCTCTATTTTTTTTTCTTACGCTATGGCAACATTTACTGAATACGAAAGCTAAGAGATTGATTAGGTAAAAAAGAAAAGAAAGAAAATGATAGACTAATTTACAAAATAGGTAATTGGTATGCCCAAATAAGGCAATAGTCTACTTTTTTTTGTTATGGTCAAAGCATCCAGGGTAACTTTCCCGGTCGACGCGGTTTTTGTATTTCTTTTTTTTAAACAGATTGAGTGAAGTTAACTACCTACTGACAACATGCATCGCTATAATAAGTTGTGTTTACCATTGTGATGGAAAGCAGTATCAAAACAATCATAAGAAACAATTTGATCGAGAATACAACGCTTCTATGGCTACAATGATGGCTACACAAAAAAAGAGTTGTTTCATGTTCAAACACAAACAAAATAATAATGGAATGTATGTCTTTAATTCTTTTTCTTTAACGAAGCAAATAGGGGGAGGGGGTATAAAGAAATCTCTTTTTTGTTTTGGTTTGTTTTAGAGCCATGGTCTCCAGCTCTTATACTTTGTTGCTTCCTGTTGTCTCTTCTTTTCTTGCTGATCTTCATCCCACTGCTGAACATAAGCTGCTGCAGTTGCTAATATGTCCATTGGGGCCGAGTCAGGATGAAAAATAAGCTCATGAGGTAAGGAAGGAGATGAGGCTAATGAAGATTCTGAGGAAGATGAATCTAAGCAGGAGTTATTTGTTACCAAAGAAGGCATTGTTGTAGCTGTCGACCAATAATTAAATTTAACTCTTTTGTTCGTATAAGGATAATAGTGCTGCATGTGCTGTTGCTGTTGCTGCTCCTCTTGTTCTTGCAAGCGGATACGATTAACTTTTGCACGTCTATTTTGAAACCATACCTAATATTATTTTGTTTAGGTTACACAATATTTATCACATGGCTAATTTACACCCCATTCAAAACAAGATGTATTTTTTTTTCTCTTTTTTTTAATAATGAAAATTTACCTGAACTTCACGATTCGTCATATTGAGTTTTTTAGCAAGCTTTTCTCGCAATTCATGACTAGGCGTATCAGTTTGTTGAAACAACTCGCTTAAAAGACAGAATTGTTCTGGCGTAATTCTCTTTCTCTTTGGTTTATCAACTAATATTTATTGCTTGTTATTAAGATAAAAATTGATAAATGAAACCAATATTTTCTTACCTTCTTCCGACTTTTTTTGGCGCTTTATTTTGTTGTGTTGTGGGTATTCATCATTCAATCTGAAGGTTTTCATGGTATCAGGTAGCTCTTTGGTGCCAATTA
Source organism: Choanephora cucurbitarum (assembly GCA_025331435.1). Lineage (NCBI taxonomy): Eukaryota > Fungi > Mucoromycota > Mucoromycetes > Mucorales > Choanephoraceae > Choanephora > Choanephora cucurbitarum. Next base: position 211,689 of record JAIWNI010000035.1, read on the forward strand.
AAGAAAAAACAGGGGAGATAAGAGAGAGAGAGAGAGAGAGAAAAGAAAGAGAGAAAAGAAAGAGAGAAAAGAAAGAGAGAAAAGAAAGAGAGAAAAGAAAGAAAGAGATCCTGTTGAACTTAAGGGATTGGCGCTTGCGAAAAAAAAATATGTTTTACCTTCCACAATAACCGTTGCCTCCGTTTCGACTCGAGATCTGGTATTAGCTCTCCGAGCCATGCTTTAATTTAATTTTCAAATGGTGCAAGTTGTTCTCCTTTGTAATTTTTATTTTCTAAGCCGCGCTATAGCCTCTAAACTGAAATTTGTTGCCAAACTATGGCACAACACATTCCTAAAGAAATGAGGATATATTCAATTCAAGGTACGAAAGGCGTGTTTGTGCTATCAATTTGTCTTCTTTAAGCCGCGAAATTCTTCTACTCTACGAGGGGTGGTCTAACAAACATTCAAGTATTTATCTATCTAAATACATGACTTATAGATAGACTGAAACATCATTTAAGTGACCAGTTCCTCTTTGCAAAGGACAAAAGAAACTCGAGCGTTAGTTTGTGTGGCTAATTGATGCAGACATATATCTTATCTAGCAAGCCCTTTTTATTTCATCTATTTTCGCATAAAAAAAAGAAAAAGCTTACATCCTTTTTCTCAAAAAGATGCCAAGTAAGACAATGGATTTGGTAGATCTCAAAGCCAGAGTAGATACTACATAGCCTCTGTGCTGGGGGAATCAACTGTACATTGCGCATCAGGTATACAGATAACTATGTTCAGCATGAAATTAAATACTTGCAACACAAACTATCATAAGAAAAAGTAGAACAGACACTGATTACTTGTAGATTTAAAACAGGAAGAAAGAAAAAAGCCCCAAATCAAAGTTTGCTGATCCCGACTTACCCAGAAAGCACTATATGATGTTCACAGGAACAGTTACCTACAGTGCCTCAAGAGTTAATATTAAAAATACTTTGGTAACAATAATCACATGAGATGCAAATAGACATTTAAGGCATAAAGGTAAAGCCGATTTGCAGTGGACCCTAATGAGCGGAGATAGTTTAAGATATAAACCGTACTAGAGCGGGAGCAACATATGTAGTGGGGGTGGGGGTACGACCTACAAGAGTAATAGTACAGACGACGTGATATGGTCCCATCTTTAAACTGATGATCTTTTTTTTTTTCTTAAACAGCTCATTATTCCTATCTGCTTGAGATACAAAAGGGCCTTAAATACACTTTTCTTCTTGAGATATCAACTTTACTGTATGTAAAATGAAGTCATATTTTGATTTGTTTTGATATCATGATCCTTCTAAACTCTAATTGAATTCTCGTATATAAGTTGCCTATATCCCATTTGTAGACATTGGAGGCAAGGTACTCAGCAGTGATACTTATAAGTAGTTCTTGTATGAACAACTTATACGAGATTGCTTCAATTGGTGGATTCTATTTATGTACAAACTTTAATTGATCCGAGTGTTTCAACTATTTTCATCATCCCTAAACATCAAAACAATTGAGATTGTGGTTTTTTCTGAATTCCAACATGGCGTGAAGAAAAAATAATCCTAAATAGTCACTCATGAACTCCTAACTAGTGATCTGATCTATGGCTGTACGAAGAAATGATAGCGACAGGACGAAAGCCTGTACTGTTCATTTTTCTTATTATACTGTAATTAAGCTGTAATGCTTTCGTGTTTTTTTGGCAAGCATATCGGGACTAGCATACGAACAATATGAGTGTGTATTTTTCTAGGTACATCATAAAGTTGTTCTTTTAAGCTCAATTTCAAGACGTTTCACTCATCTTCATTATAAGGAAAAAGAAAAAATCTTGTAAGCAAAAAGTAGAAACGCGAAAGCATAAATCAGCCAATATTTGTCAAAAACTTGAGGCGAGAAGAAAATGAATAAAGTTAAAGTTTGAATGAGTCATATCTTTGCAGGAATTATATGGTATAGCTCTGTAGAAATCATGACAGAACTGAAGTCGTATTGTAACATTAAAGGAACACAGAATGAGGGACAAGTGCGTAATGCACAAACATCTTTTTCTTAGATACTCAATAAGATAATCTCAGAAATTCCCTTCCATCCCAAAAAAACTTAATATCCTTTTTACTTTGGCACAGTCTCTTTTTCTTTAAAAAAAAAATAAAGTAAAATACGTACTCTCAACAGAGAAAGGGTTGATGGACAAAGAACTGGGGCGAAGTGAGAGATATCATTGCAAACACAGTCAAAAACCTATCAATAATGTTGGCCACTTTGATATGCAGGCAAAATAATAGACTCAGTCAAATTATCTGTTGTATCAATATTTCATATGATTTCAATCTTGCCATAATAAACGTTAGATCAGATAGTTTGGGTTAATTTAAACGTATTCAGTTCAATAAAATCAAGCCAAACTGTGCTATACAGCAAAAGGAAAGAGTTGTGATAGTATAAGACGCACGTGTACATAACAAGCAAGTGGCTTGCCATGTGCGTGACATTCAATGCTAATAAGCCTTGTATGGATCTTAGCTTTTTCTGCAAACAATGGTAATCTGCATTAAATAATTATTCTAAATAAGACAAGAGAAATTTAGCCCATAAAGATACACCAATTAAGAAATGTCAATTTTATTATCTAAACCCACGTTATTGATCTCAGTCTGAACTTTGTTTCAAGGCCGATAACGTGAAGGATTTTAAGACTATTTGATGGTGCCATTAAGTTCTGACACTCAATGAATAAGGGCAGTGATTGATAATCACTCTACGCTTTTCTGTAGGATAGTCACTATATCTGTACATGGGAATAAGTAGAAAGAGAGATAGAGTATAAAGGTGCTTATTGTGGCTACCAATAAGCGAATAGCATTGGCTAATCGTTTTATTGATGTTTAAATAGAGTGAAAGTTTTTTTTTAGACTAAGAAGAAAATGCAACGTCACTATGCGTTTAATAGGTTTCAAATCATAACTTATGAACCACTGCAGAAATGAGAGTCTTTGACTCTAATTAGTCATGTGCAAAATTTACCTGATGTCTAGCAACGGACAAAGAAAATAAAGCTTCTGAGGGTGACGTAGAAAACTCAAGTATGGACAGGTTAACAATTGTTCTTCGTACCTGAAAATAGAGTATCATCATGTCAAACAATCATATGGCTCATGAGTAACATCAGTGATCCCCACACACCTATCTCAGGTATAGCAAATGTATTTGTATGAATACATTGCTATGCATCGCCGAGATCCAGAAAGAAATAGTAGTAGTGGAGCAGCTGTTGTTGATCCAAATAGATAAGTAGGACAATGATATTGAAAAGTGTTGAACACCAAATGTATACATCAGTACTCAAAATATGCAACCTCTATCTAAACAAGAAGTAAACTGATGTCTTCAATTGAGCTCGTCAGATAGCCTTCTTGTACAGAGAGATAGTGGTCACGATGAACGGCAATGCACCAAATAAGCCATCCTGATATCGTAACCCATTGCTTGTTTTACTAGCATAAAGATATTTCTACAGAGAGATTGAGTTTGCCTACTGGTTGTATGACGAATATAGCATGGTACAAACATATCAAAACTTTATCTGATCTTAGCAATAGTATCCATTGTTTCAGTACAGACATAGTCAGAGTGATACGTAAGCTCAAAAAAGAAGGATAATGATAAAGTGAGTTTGACCTCTTTGGCTTTACTCTTTTCGGCCTCTTTGCTTTTTGCCTTAACTGTTAAGGGTGTGATCTTGGACGTTAAAGAGACCTGACATCTTGGTGCTTGAATGGCAATCAACGAGGTTGGTGATGCCGTTCAGTACCTTAATGAGCACACAGCATAACATAAGCCACTATTTGTTCGTCAATCTCTCTAGTGAGCCCTCCAAAGCTCCTTCTGTATAAATTCTGTCCGGCAGCAACAAACAGTTGGACTCACCGAAATAAAGCTATGGTGTGCCCATTTTTAGGAATCCAAAACTTGAGATCCGGTATATATAGACTTTGATTTTCCCCCCTTTATTTCTTTTTCTTTTCTTTTTTTTTCTCTCTCTCTCTCTCTCTATATCCATATTCTTTTTCTTTTTTTGTTGTCAGGCAAGAAAAAAAAAGATTGTATCATTCACAGAAAGGGCAGTGTGTCACATAAAATCTTATTAAGTTTCCTTCGTTTCTCCCTCCCGCTTTTTTTTTCTCTTCTCTCACTCACTCACTCTCTTTTTTCTGTGAAAAAGAAAGAAGAAATCACCTTTACATAATTACAAAGAAGAGTGGGTAATGAAACGTTCTAGTACTGGAGATAATTCACCAATAATTAAAAAGAAAGTTCGTGATAATACCACAGAAGAAGAACCCATCACAACAGATATTTTTTCGCCCATTCCTTCTGCAAACATGACACATACAACCCACACTGCAAGTGACTCTAATACATCACCTGCAGGCAGTATGAGTGTGATTCGTTATGTTTACGGTCTTGTACATAATTTAGAACAAGGAAACATCGACCATTGTTTATCTCATTCCATAGACTCCTCTCAGTTTGACGAAACTCTAAGTGCGGCAGACACTGACTTGCTTAATGCACTTGATTCAAATCTCAAGAAGATTGCTCAACGTCAGTTGCAATTGGAGACAGAAAATCTTAGGAGTCGCATTATGATACAGCAGCAACATCAGCTTCTGACAGCCTCTAATCACGAAGAAAAAGACCATAGTGAGTCAAGCAAGGGACCAAGTCAAGAGGACAAAGAAAGGACAACGAACACTACACCTGAAGATAGTTTAACATCCGTTCACGATTCTTCTTTGCTCGAAAAATTAGAAAATTCATACCGCGAAATGCCCAAAATTCCCCAACAGAAAGAAAAAGGTAGCAAAAACAAAAAGAAAAAGTTTATTTAGCATCGTCTCATTTTCTCTTTCGTATCAGCAAAAACCTCCACAAATAACGATTTAGCTGCCGGCCTCGCTTCTCTATCATCTCCTCCACCATTCACTATATCATCTATCGCTACTGCTTATCCTGTCTATTTTGGTTCAACATCTTCCTCTGCTATATCATTCCCTGCCGCTGCTGTTCAGACAAGCTCTGACAACATTGTATGCCCTGACTGTGTTATTCAAGCTGTTACTGTCGCCTGTGGTGTCTTTAACGGTGATTTAAATGGACGTATTACTTGTAAACATGAACGTTGTGTTGCTGGCACAAACGTCGAATCGGATGCCCCTATTAATACCTTAAAAAATGCCATTAATGCAATGGCCGACCAACTTCAAGGAATTACTGATGAAGTCAATTCAGTGGCTCATGAAACCGCTGTCAATGGCAAACTTGGTATTCAATGTAGCATCAAAGAAAAGAAAGGCTTATGGAAAGATTTTGTTGTCAACCTTAATCTAATGACCAGAAATCATCTTGAGCAAGTGCGTGATATTGCTGATGTCTCACAAGCAATTGCTAGAGGTGATTTAAGTAAGGCAATGACCGCTCCTGTACGAGGTGAAACCTTATTGCTCAAGAACACATTCAACACAATGGGTAAGAATTTTTTTTGTCGAATTATCAAACCAGTGTAGCTCATCACTTTCTTTTCCTTGGTAGTAAACCAATTGAACTTGTTTGCTTCTGAAGTCTCAAGAGTGGCTCACGAAGTTGGTACTGAAGGTAAACTAGGTGCACAAGCCAAGGTACAAGGTGCAGACGGTATTTGGAAAGAGTTGACAGACAATGTCAACACAATGGCTGCTAATCTTACGAATCAAGTGCGAGATATTGCTCAAGTTTCGAAGTCGGTAGCTCGAGGTAATTTAACCAAAAAGGTCACTGTGGAGGTTAGGGGTGAAATGCTGGATTTAAAAAACACCATTAACACCATGGTGGATCAAGTAAGTGTACCTCAATCTAATGTCACTTCCCTAGACTAACCATTTTTGGAAACCAGTTATCCATATTTGCAACCGAAGTGACACGTGTGTCTCTAGAAGTTGGAACTGAAGGAAAATTGGGTGGTCAAGCAATTGTTAAGGATGTTGCTGGTACCTGGAAAGATTTAACAGATAATGTCAACACAATGGCAACCCGGCTTACCGATCAGATGCGTGACATTGCAGTAGTCGCTAAAGCTGTTGCGCAGGGTGACTTGTCTAAAAAGGTTAAGGCCAATGCACAAGGTGAAGTATTGGAACTCAAGAATACTATGAATAAGATGGTAAGTTCATGATGCGCTTCTTCTTTTTTTATTTTAAAGAGAGAAAAATGGCTTATCTCCTAATTCCTTTCAGGTGGATCAATTGTTACTTTTCTCTGCTGAAGTGCGAAGAGTATCATTGGAAGTGGGTGTTGAGGGTAAATTAGGTGGTCAGGCTGTTGTCAAAGATGTTGGCGGTACATGGAAAAACCTAACGGATAACGTGAACCAAATGGCCGCCAATCTAACCAATCAAGTCCGATCTATTGCTGAAGTAACTAAAGCTGTAGCAAACGGTGACTTATCAAAGAAGATTGAAGTAGAAACCAGAGGAGAAATTCTCGACCTCAAGAACACAGTAAACGACATGGTGGATCAACTAAGAGTCTTTGCATCCGAAGTAACGCGTGTGTCTCGTGAAGTAGGAACCGAAGGCAAGCTAGGAGGAGAAGCTATTGTGCCAAGTGTCAGCGGAACTTGGAAGGATTTAACGGACAATGTCAATACCATGGCTGCCAACCTTACGACCCAAGTACGTTCTATCGCCGAGGTAACCAAAGCTGTTGCCAAGGGAGACTTGTCAAAAAAAATCTATGTTGAGACACAAGGTGAAATACTTGACCTTAAGAATACAGTCAATAACATGGTGGATCAGCTGAATGTATTTGCTGCGGAAGTCACAAGAGTAGCTAAAGAAGTAGGCACAGAGGGCAAGCTAGGAGGTCAAGCGCTAGTGCCAAATGTCGATGGTACTTGGATGGATCTTACAGTGAACGTAAACCATATGGCCACCAACTTGACTAATCAAGTACGTTCAATTGCTGAGGTGACAAAAGCCGTAGCTCTTGGTGATTTGTCCAAAAAGATTGAAGTCGAGTCTGGTGGTGAAATCCTGGATTTGAAAAACATCGTGAATAACATGGTGGATCAGTTGAGAGTGTTCGCTTCAGAGGTCACGAGAGTGTCGAAGGAAGTCGGTACAGAGGGCAAGTTAGGTGGGCAAGCTGTTGTACAAGGCGTGGCCGGTACATGGAATGAGTTGACGGTAAACGTTAATCACATGGCCACTAATCTGACCAACCAAGTACGTTCTATAGCTGAGGTGACAAAAGCCGTAGCTCTTGGTGATTTGTCCAAAAAGATTGAAGTCGAGTCTGGTGGTGAAATCCTGGATTTGAAAAACATCGTGAATAACATGGTGGATCAGTTGAGAGTGTTCGCTTCAGAGGTCACGAGAGTGTCAAAGGAAGTCGGTACAGAGGGTAAGCTTGGCGGTCAAGCTATGGTTCCCAACGTTGCTGGTACTTGGTTCGAGCTTACTGACAATGTAAACATCATGGCTGCCAACTTGACCAACCAAGTGCGATCGATTGCTGAAGTGACAAAGGCTGTAGCTTTAGGTGACTTATCCAAAAAGATCGAAGTTGAGTCCGGCGGTGAAATCCTAGACTTGAAGAACATTGTCAACAACATGGTGGATCAGTTGCGTATTTTTGCTTCCGAAGTAACAAGAGTGTCAAAGGAAGTGGGTACTGATGGTAAACTAGGCGGTCAGGCCCGCGTTCCTAATGTTGCGGGTACATGGTATGAGCTTACAAGTAACGTTAATATCATGGCTGCCAACCTTACGACCCAAGTACGATCCATCGCTGAAGTAACGAAGGCTGTAGCCCTTGGCGACCTTTCGAAGAAAATTGAAGTTGAGTCTGGTGGTGAAATCTTAGATCTACAAAACATTGTCAATAACATGGTGGACCAGCTCAATGTCTTTGCATCTGAAGTATCTCGTGTTGCCAGAGAAGTAGGTACAGAAGGCAAGTTAGGTGGGCAAGCTGTTGTGCAGGGCGTAGCCGGTACATGGAACGAGTTAACAGATAACGTCAACACCATGGCTGCTAATCTTACGACCCAGGTACGATCTATCGCACAAGTGACAAAGGCTGTCGCCAATGGTGACTTGTCAAAGAAGATTGAGGTACAGACGAACGGTGAGATTCTTGACTTGAAGGACACGGTGAATGACATGGTGGACCAACTGCGAGTGTTTGCTGCCGAAGTCACAAGAGTAGCTAAAGAAGTAGGAACAGAAGGCAAATTGGGCGGTCAAGCCAAGGTCGAAGGTGTTGCCGGTACCTGGATGGATCTTACAGACAATGTCAATACAATGGCTGCTAATTTGACGACGCAAGTAAGATCTATTGCGCAAGTAACAAAGGCTGTGGCTTTGGGCGACTTGTCAAAGAAGATCGAGGTCGAGTCTGGTGGTGAGATCTTAGAGCTTAAGGATATCGTAAACAACATGGTGGATCAACTGAGAGTGTTCGCTTCAGAGGTCACGAGAGTGTCAAAGGAAGTCGGTACAGAGGGTAAGCTTGGCGGTCAAGCTATGGTTCCCAACGTTGCTGGTACTTGGTTCGAGCTTACTGACAATGTAAACATCATGGCTGCCAACTTGACCAACCAAGTGCGATCGATTGCTGAAGTAACCAAGGCCGTTGCTCTTGGCGATTTGTCAAAGAAGATCGAAGTGGAATCTGGTGGTGAAATCTTGGACCTCAAAGTAACCGTCAATTCTATGGTAGACCAGCTGCGTATATTTGCCTCCGAAGTAACTCGTGTAGCTAGAGAAGTAGGTACAGAAGGTAAGCTTGGTGGACAAGCTACCGTTGAAGGCGTTGCTGGTACATGGAACGAGTTGACCGACAATGTCAACACCATGGCTGCCAACTTAACTACACAAGTGCGTTCAATTGCACAAGTGACAAAGGCTGTCGCCAATGGTGACTTGTCAAAGAAGATTGAGGTACAGACGAACGGTGAGATTCTTGACTTGAAGGACACGGTGAATGACATGGTGGACCAACTGCGAGTGTTTGCTGCCGAAGTCACAAGAGTAGCTAAAGAAGTAGGAACAGAAGGCAAATTGGGCGGTCAAGCCAAGGTCGAAGGTGTTGCCGGTACCTGGATGGATCTTACAGACAATGTCAATACAATGGCTGCTAATTTGACGACGCAAGTAAGATCTATTGCGCAAGTAACAAAGGCTGTGGCTTTGGGCGACTTGTCAAAGAAGATCGAGGTCGAGTCTGGTGGTGAGATCTTAGAGCTTAAGGATATCGTAAACAACATGGTGGATCAGTTGCGTATCTTTGCCTCTGAAGTCACGAGAGTGTCGAAGGAAGTCGGTACAGAGGGCAAACTAGGTGGTCAAGCTGTCGTACAAGGCGTGGCCGGTACATGGATGGATTTGACAGATAACGTAAACCAGATGGCTGCCAATTTGACTAATCAAGTGCGTTCAATTGCTGAAGTGACAAAGGCTGTTGCTAGAGGTGACTTGTCAAAGAAGATCGAGGTCGAGTCTGGTGGTGAAATCCTGGATTTGAAAAATATCGTGAATAACATGGTGGACCAGTTGAACGTATTTGCTGCAGAAGTCACAAGAGTAGCCAAAGAAGTAGGCACGGAAGGCAAGCTTGGTGGACAGGCTCGTGTTCCAAATGTCGATGGTACCTGGAAGGATTTGACGGATAATGTCAACACTATGGCCACCAACTTGACCAACCAAGTACGATCCATCGCTGAAGTAACGAAGGCTGTAGCCCTTGGCGACCTTTCGAAGAAAATTGAAGTTGAATCCGGAGGTGAAATCCTGGATTTGAAGAACATTGTCAATAACATGGTGGACCAGCTCAATGTCTTTGCATCTGAAGTATCTCGTGTTGCCAGAGAAGTAGGTACAGAAGGCAAGTTAGGTGGGCAAGCTGTTGTGCAGGGCGTAGCCGGTACATGGAACGAGTTGACCGACAATGTCAACACCATGGCTGCCAACTTAACTACACAAGTGCGTTCAATTGCACAAGTGACAAAGGCTGTCGCCAATGGCGATCTGTCCAAGAAAATTGAAGTGCAGACGAATGGTGAAATTTTAGAGCTGAAAGATACAGTTAATGATATGGTGGACCAATTAAACGTGTTTGCTTCAGAAGTTACTCGTGTTGCAAAAGAAGTAGGTACTGAGGGCAAGCTAGGTGGCCAAGCCAAGGTTGAAGGTGTTGCTGGTACCTGGATGGACCTTACAGACAATGTCAATACAATGGCTGCCAATCTTACAACTCAGGTGCGTTCAATTGCACAAGTAACAAAAGCGGTAGCTCTTGGTGATTTGTCAAAGAAGATCGAAGTCGAGTCTGGTGGTGAGATCTTAGAGCTTAAGGATATTGTCAATGGCATGGTGGATCAGTTGCGTATCTTTGCCTCTGAAGTCACGAGAGTGTCGAAGGAAGTCGGTACAGAGGGCAAACTAGGTGGTCAAGCTGTCGTACAAGGCGTGGCCGGTACATGGATGGATTTGACAGATAACGTAAACCAGATGGCTGCCAATTTGACTAATCAAGTGCGTTCAATTGCTGAAGTGACAAAAGCCGTTGCCAATGGCGACCTGTCCAAGAAAATTGAAGTGGAATCCGGCGGTGAAATTTTAGAACTCAAGAATATCGTGAATAACATGGTGGACCAGTTGAATGTGTTTGCCTCTGAAGTCACAAGAGTGTCGAAGGAAGTCGGTACAGAGGGCAAACTAGGTGGTCAAGCTGTTGTACAAGGCGTTGCTGGTACTTGGAACGAATTGACTGACAATGTAAACATCATGGCAGCCAACTTGACTAATCAAGTGCGTTCTATTGCCGAGGTGACAAAAGCTGTTGCTAACGGTGATCTATCAAAAAAGATTCACGTTGAAACACGAGGTGAAATTCTTGATTTGAAGATTACTGTAAACGACATGGTTGACCAGCTTCGAGAGTTCTCATCTGAGGTTACTCGAGTCGCTCGTGAAGTCGGTACTGATGGTGCATTAGGTGGTCAAGCTAACGTACAAGGAGTTGCTGGAACTTGGAAAGACTTGACTGATAATGTCAACACAATGGCTACAAACTTAACAACACAGGTCAGATCCATTGCTGTGGTCACAAAAGCTGTTGCAAAAGGTGATTTATCAAAAAAGATTGAAGTCGAGACACGTGGTGAAATCCGTGAGCTAAAGTTAGTACAATTTGATATCCAACTACATTACTGTTTATTGACCATAAATCTATAGAGAGACGGTGAATGACATGGTGGACCAATTACGAGTCTTTGCAGCAGAAGTCACGAGAGTAGCCAGAGAAGTTGGTACTGAGGGTATACTTGGTGGACAAGCTACTATTGTGGGTGTCGATGGAACTTGGAAAGATTTGACTGATAATGTCAACCTGATGGCAAGTAACTTGACAGACCAACTTCGTGCAATTGCCGCTGTCTGTAAGGCTGTTGCTCAAGGAGACCTTAGCAAGAAGATCGAAGTAGAAGTACACGGCGAAATTGCTGAATTGAAAAACACAATCAATACAATGGTAGACCAGCTTAGTTCATTCGCTTCCGAAGTAACAAGAGTCGCTAAAGAAGTAGGAACGGAGGGTAAGCTTGGCGTTCAGGCTCAAGTAGAAGATATTGAGGGTTTGTGGCGTGACATTACAAGCAATGTCAACACTATGGCTTCAAACTTGACTACTCAAGTACGTGCTTTTGCTCAAATTTCAGCTGCTGCTACCGAAAACGATTTCTCTCGTCTTATTACTGTTGAAGCATCTGGTGAAATGGATTCATTGAAAACCAAGATTAATCAAATGGTAGGCTCCCTTCGTGACGCAATTCAGAAGAACAGACTTGCCAGAGAGGCTGCTGAATTGGCCAACCGATCTAAGAGTGAGTTCTTAGCCAACATGAGTCACGAAATCCGAACACCTATGAATGGTATCATTGGTATGACTACCCTTACTCTTGAAACTGAATTGACTAGACAACAGAGAGAAAACTTGATGATTGTTTCAAGTTTGGCTAACAGCTTGCTCACTATCATTGACGATATCTTGGATATTTCAAAGATTGAAGCTGGTCGTATGACAATCGAGTCCATTCCATTCTCCCTTCGTTCTGCTGTCTTTAGTGTTCTCAAGACACTTGCTGTTAAAGCAAACCAAAAGAAGCTTGATCTTATTTACCATGTTGACCAATCTATTCCTGACCAGTTGATTGGTGATCCTCTACGTCTTCGCCAAGTCATTACTAATCTCATAGGTAATGCTGTCAAGTTCACTACTCAAGGTGAAGTTGTTCTTCGTACCCGATCTGTCAGAATGCAGGATGGAACCGTTGTATTAGAATTCTGTGTTAGCGATACTGGTATTGGTATTCAAGAAGACAAACTGAATGTAATCTTTGACACCTTCTGTCAAGCTGATGGTAGTACTACGTAAGTAACTCCTTTTTTTCATTCCAAACAAAATCTAATTTCTTTGAATTCTACATATAGCCGTGAATACGGTGGTACTGGTCTTGGTTTATCGATTTCTCGACACCTAGTTCAACTGATGGGTGGTGATTTATGGGTTGAGTCCAAATACGGTAGAGGATCTGAATTCTATTTCACTGTCAGCCTGCTTCGTTACAATCTTGACGACAAGGAAATCAAAGACAAGATGCACAGATTCCGTAACAGACGAGTTTTATTCTTGGATAGCATGAACGATCAGACAGGCGCTTTGAACAAGATCAGTATGTTGGGTCTGAAGCCTTATCGTGTTGGAAGCATTGAAGAAGCTGCAGCTGTTTCAATTGCCAATTCAAGTAAAGTGAAGCATGCTCCTTTCTTTGACACTGTCATCATTGACAAGATGGCGTTTGCTGAAAAGATCAGAGAGATTGTTCCACTACGCTATACTCCTATTGTCTTAATAGCTCCTGAAGCACATCTTCTCAACATGAAGCTATGCATTGACCTTGGCATCACAGGCTATGCAAACTCCCCCTCAAACCTTGCCGATATGTTTGCAGTGCTCCTACCAGCCTTAGAAAGTCACGCAGCGCTGCCAAGTGATGCATCAAAGACTGTTCCATTAGAAATCCTTTTAGCTGAAGACAACGACGTCAACCAAAAGCTTGCTGTTCGTATACTAGAGAAATTCGGACATCATGTTAAGGTCGTCGCTAATGGTAAATTAGCTGTTGAAGCTTTTGAATCTCAAGAGTTTGATTTGATTTTGATGGATGTGCAAATGCCTGTCATGGGTGGTTTTGAAGCTACGCAAAAGATTAGAGAAATTGAACATAGCATGAACAACAAGTCTCATATACCAATCATTGCTTTGACTGCCCATGCTATGATTGGTGATAGAGAAAAATGCTTACAAGCTGGCATGGTAAGCAATCAATTTTACTTCTCACTCATATTTGTTTGCTAATTCTTTTTTCTGTTAGGATGAATATGTCACCAAACCACTTAGATTCCCCGAGCTCATTGCAGCTATAAAGAAATTTGCTCCCCAGTCAGCGCATATGATGGAAGGAAAGCCCAAGCCATCCTTATTAAAGAAATAGCCATCTGATAGAATATCTTTGGTATATCTAATTATCTATAATAAAATGTAATACTAGAATATCCCTTATTGTCTTAACCATTGATTTCGAGCGCATTTGAAAGACTTATGCATCACAGGCAGACGAAAATATATTTGTTGGGTTTGTGTTGACTTCATAGCCAACTTTTCTTAGATAGAATATTACAGGAATGCAAAAGATGTACTCTTTTCTGCTAAGATAAATCTTTATTAGATTCTCTGAAAACATCATTCTTTATGTGTCTTGTCTTACGACTTAAGGTAGCTAAAAATACAATGACATACGTTGACTTCTGGTAATTCTTATTAGCAATGGAAAAAGAAACGTTGGCACCATGGTTCTCAATTGATCCACACTTTGCCCAAGCCAATTTGCATTTTAGAGTCTGAATAACCATATCAATGCAATCAATTAACAGATGAAGCTTTGCGTTGGATTACAGAATACGAAAGCACATAGGATTTTTTTGGCTTCATCATAATCGACAGAAGCTTCAAGCTTATCAATAACTGATGAGGATATCAAATACGCGCAAGGCTTGTCCTAAAAATACGCTTTGTAGAGTTGATGGCTATCCATTCCAATATAATCTTTAACGTGTAGAGAAGCTACGAAAAACTCGCTTTCATTTTATCAAGCTACAGTGGCAATCATACTTCCTTTTTACAGAGAATAGAAACCCTCACTTTATTTACAGGCATTGATAAAAAATGAAGGCCTGTGCAAATATAGACAGAAGCGAATAATTGTACTTGTTAAGCTTAAGAGATATACATGTGCAATCAACTAAAATAGTCATAATCGAAAAGTCTTGAGGGGGCAGCACATGCACTATTTATTGACGGTAGAAGCTATGGCTATATTTCAACCATCCAAAGGTGTGTCCATTTTAGTGAAGCATGGGAGCTTGGAAAGCTCAGTTTTTAGGCACGGGTATGTGTCACAAAGGAACACAACGTATCCTAAGTCTGTTTTTTACACTGAAAAATTAAGTCATTCTTTCAGAATTTTATGGGCTCAAAAGCATCTACTTGTAATGACCGTGTATCTTGAATCTGACAAAAAAACAGGCGCAATTTAAAACATTCACTTCCTACGCGAGCTAGTGCTTATGGATTTACCTACCACAAAGTTTTGGGCGTTTTTAGTCCCACTCGTTAACAACAAACAATTATTCCTGCCTTGTTGGTTATTTTTTGCCGTAGTCTCTTTGAGAAGAAACACCTTTGGGCTAGTCGCCAATGACGTACATGCATCTTTTGAGTAACCTGTTAAATAACTTTTTTCAGTTTTATATTCATTTCTTCATCATCCCTATCTTTGAAGAAGTACGGATCTTTCCTAAACGAGTCTCCAAAGAAACAAAAAGAAACAAAAAGAAACAAAAAGAAAAAACGCTAAACACTTTTTCTTTGCTATCTCTTTTATATATATCTTGTAGCCTTTAGTCGATCTACTCTCTCAGTCTCTAATTTCCATAAGCACATTTAAAGTTTATGTCGTCAAGTCAAAAATCTATTTTTGAAAGCTAAGTAGGTTGAAGGAGCTTTCTCTTTTTAAATGAGCGCAAAAAAAACCAACTTAAAATATCGAGATACATTTCCTTTGGAGAGCTAAACTATGGAGATGTGATATACCTTCGGAAACTGGGATTTAATCGCGTACCTTGAAAATTTGCAATCACACAAAATTAAATAAAATCTTTTTTTCTTCTGATTCTTTTTACCCCTTTATACCAACTGTATACCATTATTTATAGAAAGCGAAATGGAGCGTGTTGAGAGCATTCATTCGATAGATGAAAGCAAGAATCAAAAATCAAGTTCGATCTCACACGGTCATCATCCCAGAAAATCTATAAGTGGCATAGATATTTTGAGCAATTTGAAGATCATGACGAATAACATTAGCAGTAACAACAGTGTCTTTGACAGCAGTATACCTGCCTCCCCTGTGCCATCACATTTAGTAGAGTATCAGTTTAGTCAAATTGATGACTATGAGTTGAAGGAAGCCATAGGTGAGTCATTTATAGCTTTTAATTTTGAAGACCAGTGTAACCTAACAAGTCTGTTTCTAGGTTACGGTTCTTCTGCCATTGTGTATAAAGCCATATATAAACCTTTAAACAAGAATATGGCATTAAAAATAATTGATCTGGACAAATTTGAGCGAAACCAAATAGACGAACTTCGAGTAAAGTATCGGACACACATATACACACTGAAGCATGCACACGCGGAAGCAAAAAAAGAAAGAAAAAGAAAAAAGGAGAAAGAAATTTAACGGACCTTTAACTTCTATAGCGTGAAACAGCATTGATGGCATTGTCTAAACATCCAAATGTATTGCGTGTATATGGATCGTTTGTAAACGGATCTAAGCTATATATTGTTACACCTTATCTATCTGGAGGTTCTTGTTTAGATATAATGAAAACGAGTTACCCCGACGGTTTTGACGAATTGACTATTGCTACTATTCTTAAACAGACTCTGGAAGCTTTAATCTATTTACACAAAAATGGGCATATTCATCGTGATGTAAAAGCGGGCAATTTATTGATGGATGAAGATGGTACTGTCATGTTAGCTGATTTCGGTGTTTCATCGTCCTTGATGGAAACAGGTGAAAGAGGCATGCGAAAGACCTTTGTAGGAACAGTAAGTCATGAATCTTTGTATAAATAGCTATATTGGTGCTAACGACTACTCATTAAAAAATAAAATAAAAGCCATGCTGGATGGCTCCTGAAGTTATGGAACAAGAAGAATATGACTACAAAGCTGATATTTGGAGCTTTGGAATAACCGCTATTGAGCTAGCTACTGGCCATGCTCCTTTTGCTAAATATCCACCAATGAAGGTATACTGTTTAGCTGTGGTTTCATGATATCAACAAGGTCTTAATTTTATATCTTTCTAGGTTCTTATGATGACCCTCTCAAATGAACCACCTACATTGGATCGTGAGAATGCAACTCATAAGTACTCTAAAGCCTTTAAAGAGATGATTGATATTTGTCTCAACAAAGATCCACAAAGAAGACCAACAGCAGAAAAGTTAATACAACATCCTTTCTTTAAGCAGGCTAAAAAGAAGGACTATCTTATCAAGGCAATCCTTTCTGATTTACCTCCTCTTGAACAAAGACCTCGAAAAAAGATACCCCAAAAACAAGTGACAATTACAAAGACTGACGAATGGGATTTTGATGATGACAATGACGACGATGATAATAATAATAGTGCAGAAGAAGAGCTGCTTAATCCTAACCAACTGATGCCAAACCAATCAAATGGCTCACACAGCCGCTCCATATCTCATGACAGTAGCAACATGAACAATAATAAACCAAGGTTAACAACAAAACGGCACATCTCCTTTGGGGATGTTGTAGTGCGTAACAACAGTTCCATACATCCAGCAGATCCAATATTGAATGCTTCTTCTGCTTCTTTGCCACCTTCGCTTAACCAAGCAAACACTATGCCACCTGCCAGAAAATCACGCTTTGTCATTGAGGAGACAACAATACCGAGAGAGCCAGAAAGTGGTCAGTCAACATCAATTCGTTCTTTGAGTCCAATGCCGACAGAAGATGAGCATACTCAGCACAGTACAGTAGATACATCAGGCGAAATTATGAAAGGACGCTTTTATGTAAATCAACCATCTAAATCTACAACTGTACTGGAATCATCTAACGTAGAAGATGAGGAGCAACAGCAGCAAACGCAACAACAACAGCAACAACAACAGTTACATAAGACCTCCAGCCAAGATCATCTCAATTCTCAAGGTACCAACGACCGCAAGTCCCGTTTTGAGATACAAATGAATAGTAACAACCTACCCATTCTTTATCAGCCTGTTCCTCTCTCACGCGACGGCTCAAATTATTCATCTTCTTCTAACAAAACTACATCTATTGTAGAGAAAAAGAGTCCTAATACAGAATTACTAACTACAGAAAACGTTGCACTTTTGACAGAATCATCGCGAAAGATTGGTCGATTTGAATTGACAGGCGGATCAACCACAACTAGCAATTCATCATCTATTGCAGATGTAACTCCACGAGGTAGCTTTTCATCAAATTACTTACTGGATCAAGAGAAAATGTCGCAGAATCAACAGACACAAGAAAACAATACGTTCCATAGTCATACACCTCCCAATGTTCATCCCCAATATCAATTGGAGGAATTAATACGCATGAATGAAATGCAGAGAGTCATGTTACAAGAGTTAGGAACAAATCTGAAGAAAAACATGCCCCAGTCATTTTCTAATAACACTCTTAATCATCAAAGCGATCATTATTTTGATTCTCATTCAAGGTTTGTATTTTATCTAAAATAGACTGTTCTATGGCTCATAGTGTTTTATAGTTCTATGTCAATCAATGACGATCTATCGTCTACTGTCGAACATTTAGACAAATTAGTTCATCAGACATTGTTTGAAAATGCAAGACTACAAAAGGAAAACGAACTTCTTAGAAAAGAATTGCGAGAGCTAAAATTGACTGAAAAGAAATAAAATCCTAATTATTTCAGAGATGTAGTTAGACTAGCACTAATAGAGTTTGGACAAAGGCTAATTGCCTATTAACTTATCTTGTTGTTGATTGTAACAAGGATTATATAAAGCTAGATTATATCGATGAATTTAGCAGTTGACGATAGAAAGCTATAGTTCATAGGACTTCAAATATCCTTGTATTATGTCACCCTCCAAGTATAAATTATACAATGTATTTGAGCTCTTCTTCTTCTGCTACTACTGCTTTCTTTAAGACACCAGGACTCATAGAAAAGAAAGCAATGAGAGTAAGGCTTCTCATTCTGAACAAAATCAACGTTTTCTTCAGTTCATTTAGTCTTGCTGCATTAGGATACATTGTCCTGTGTCACGTGAAATCGTATATGATCTAAAGTCAGCATTTGCGTTCATGCGCCCTTATCTTCTTTCTTTTTCACTTTTTGTGTTTTCATGGAAGAATACAGTCAGCAGAGAATAAATTCAATACAAACAACTCCTCAGGAGAACAGAAATAAGTCTACCAAAGTAACTGATCATCCATTTCTACCAAGCAGTGTGGCTCAGTCAGAATTCCACACCACTTTTGCAGAATCAAAATCAACTAGCTATACTGCTGCATATAGTACTGCCACAGCTAACAATAGTTCAAAGTATGACTGGCGCATACACTCGTTAGCTCTTTGCCGTCATATATTAAATAGAGGTCTTCTTGATGGCATTGGAAGCGACATACAGATATATATACCTAGTTGGAAAAAAACTTACCATCTACACAAATTAATTCTTGATCAAAATCCCTATTTCAAACTGCTCTTACAGGGTCCATTCCTTGAATCAGAAAAAAGCCAGATTGACTTGTATTTGGAAAACGAAGACAACCCGTTTATAGATATGGAGTCATTTCAGTTTGTGCTTGATTACCTTTATGGAAAAATCGAGCAACCATCTATTTATCAGTCCAATGTGAAACAGATATTAGCTACATGCTCCTATTTCCAGATAGATGCTATCTGCAACTTGTGCGTAGACTTTATTTTGAAAAGCCTCAATCAAACAAATGCCATAGATTACCTGCTTTTCTCAAATGAATACATGGTCATAGGGAATGATCGTATATGCGATGCAGTCTGTGCATTTTTATGTAGAGAAGCTTATGGCATGAGTCGCTCTATCCTTGTGGCATTGCCACTTGAATGGCTCGAAAAAATCATTGGAAGTGATGCGTTTTGGGTTCCCAGGTAATTAATGTGTTTTATTTCATTGATATGCTTTCTAACATGCTTACAGTGAGTTTGAGCGATATACATTCATTAAGCAAGTCATTACTGCACGATATGCTTTTTACATGACAAGGAAGGATAGTTTTGTCATGTCAGAACTGGATACTAACCCAGAATGCCATATCATCTGTAAATCTATATACTACATGCATATGACATTTGAGCAGCTTGAATCGATTCGGAATGATAAGAACCCTTTCACAAAGAAAAGCCTTGTGCCAGAGAAAGTATTGAAAGATGCTCTCTGGTTACAAGTTCAATTGCGATCAAGAATTGAATCCATACAGGAAAAAGACACAAAACTGGGCATGGCAGTTTCGAGAGACGAGCGAGAAGAACAGGACAGCAAAGAAGACAATTATGATGAGGCTTACAAATACCATTACCCTATACCGACTGACGACACAACCACTTATACTGGTGAATCAGCTATTTCCCTTGCTTCCATGTCTACTCTTCAGACAAAAAAGAAAATATCAGGAAAATCAGAGCAGTATTCTGTTTATCCTCCTTTTCGCTTTAGTGTTGAATTTACAGATGTTGCCTCTCTGAAACACGGCATGCGTGTTTATTCTGACACTGTGTTCTATGCTGGGTAAACTACCATCCTCATGTATGATATATTGATTGGCTAATGAACTTAAATCTTGAGTAGATCCAACTGGAACATGTACATTCAAAAGACAAGATCACAAAGAAAAGGTATACTGCAGTTAGGTGTTTATCTTCATCGACAATCTGTTCCACAAGGTTACAATTCTTGTCAAAACACAGCTTCTTCTAATTCAGCTCCTACAACAATACTTGCATCAAGCTCTGATCCACTCAACAGTCGTTGTACAGAGGGCTCGAGTAGCGACACGTTTTCATTTTCCAAATATATTGATAAAAGAAAAGTAGTCAAAACTTGGTTCAAAATATATTGTCCCACAAGAGGCCCAAAGCATGCTTTGACTCTGTTCCAAAGTAGTCCTGACAATTTCTCTATTCTGCAAAGCTGGGTAAGACAAATTCTATGTTAGTAAATACATTTCTGATATAAGCATACTCTAGGGATGGAGAAGTACAACTTTATGTGCTGATGAAGAAGCTCATGGCTCTCAATCAACAGATGCTTCTAATAGCAGCTTGGCAGATCTAAATGAAGGACCTAATTCCAGTTCAACAAGTAACGACCTTTTTGCTACATCTGTTGTGCATGCATCTAATACACCAAACCAGCTACAATATCTACAAAGTATGTATGATCTGAGGACACTCAAGTCCACTTCAAATACCAACAACCAACAAGGCCACAAACTCAGTGTCTCTGCTGGCCCAACATTACGCTTCACTGTGGTAATGGGGCATGTCTAAAAAAAAAGGAAAGATGGATATAAGATCAACAGATATGTCCAAAGCAATTCTTTATGTATATTTTGTGGTCAATATGCATTTTTCTGGAATATGAGCAAACTGATTGAAGTAAGCATAGTCTGAATGGATATGTGCATCCATGGATAACAAAAACTTGTCAAATCTAAAGTATTTCAAAAACATCAGTACATTCTTATTTGATTAAAAAAAAAAGACACTATACTCACACTCTCTCTTGAGTTTCTTTTTCAAAGATTTTGGAATACACAAACTCGTTTTTGAATGCTTCGATCTCATCCTAACAATCAATCATGTTAGATTATTTACTTATAAATAAATAAAAAAGGATCAAGTTACTTTGAACCTGTCAAAATCGACAGATTGTCTAGGATTGCCAACTGCACTCATATGTCTATTGTAATTTCGAAACACAGGTCTATCTAACAATAGTCCTAATGCTGGTGCTTTTGGAATATTGATTTTGGTCGACTCAAATGTCTTTGGTATAATTGATAAAGGTGTTTCTGTTCGCACAGATAGCATCGACATTGCTTAAGAAACAAAAGAAGTATGACAAGATAGTTAATACCAGAAAGAAACATCATAACAAGCTAGTGAGTTACAGTACGTACATAGCATCTTTCTTATTTGATGAAGCATGAATGATTGACCATGTAATTTAACACTGATCCATTCTGTATCATTGAAGATCATGGGCTTTTCCACCTGTCAAAACGAATAAATCAATGTAAGTTACAGCATGTA
This sequence comes from Choanephora cucurbitarum, assembly GCA_025331435.1. Classification (NCBI taxonomy): domain Eukaryota; kingdom Fungi; phylum Mucoromycota; class Mucoromycetes; order Mucorales; family Choanephoraceae; genus Choanephora; species Choanephora cucurbitarum. Next base: position 233,275 of record JAIWNI010000035.1, read on the forward strand.
TCCAACAGTAATTACATACTTTGATGTCAATGATGTATCGATTGGAAGATTTGTCATGAAAGTTCCTTGCTATTGTATAGTTGTGAAAGTTATGTGTCCCAACAAAATGAGATATAGCTTCTTCAAACTTATTGAATCGTGCTTGACTGATTCTGTAGCTAGACAACAGCTGGGGATCAGTAGGTTTTACATATTTCAATACTGATCCATCTGATGTGGCTATCTGAATGTCTCTGTCTGTTTGAGGAGTCGATGTCCATTCTTTGTCTTTCTCCAAGCACTTTAAAGCATATGAAGGGAGTAGATATTCATAGACACGAGAGTCACATTTTGTTTTTGCATGAAAACTTCTCTGTGTCTCCACATAACCTATCCAAGTTGATATGTGATCAGAAACTTGAATTAAATTACGAACAAGAACACTCACCCCAAACTCGAATATGTCTTGGCAGTAAGTCATTAAGTTTCTGAACAATGTGGTCATCTTCACAAATCATCTTTAAGGATACGACATTACATGCTGCATGGACACCTTTGTCTGTTCTAGCAGCTCTCATGAGCTGAACCTTTCTCTGATCAACAGAGTTAGACTGTGAGACTGCACCTGCTTTACATAAAGCATCGAACAAGACTGATTCAATAGTATGTGCCCCTGGATTACTAAAAAAAAACACAAAGGCAATGGGTTGGCTTCTTCCTTTTCGATGTTGCGATTCAACATAACATGTGCTTACGCTTGCATGCCCTGATATTCTGAGCCATTGAACCCGATCATAAGTGCAACCTTCTTTTTAGGTAGCCTTGGTTCTTCAGTATTCAAAGTCGTTGGGTCATCACTGATCTCATTGGCTGCTCTAGAGTTCACTGACTGAAAGTGTAGTCTACGATCTCTCGATGTTTTTATGGCGCGATCAAGACATGTAACGCTTGTGTGTAGAGATCGAGTGAATCTGATCAACATGTCAACGCAGTAAACAGAAAAACTAAACGAAAATTTGACTGTTAGGTTGTAAGCTTGTAGATTATGTTATCCAATCATAATCGAGAAACAGAGTGTAAAGGGGCGGTTACAAGTTTGTTCAAAAAAGACAAACATCAATCATTATTAGATCATCCATAGTATGAGTGTGGTTTAGAGATATGATGCTCCTGAGTGGCTGATAAATATTAGTCTGTGCTATGGCTAACGAAGTCTATTTCTTTTTTTTTATAAGAACTGAGACTATATCCATAACAAGTGTCAATTTGAGAATTAGTCCTTACTGTCCACTGTCAGAAGCTTGTTTAAAGAAAAAGATACTGTCTTATTGAGACTGAACATTTGGCAACTTCTAGGAATCTTCTATGCCCATCAAAAATAGCTTGCAACCAATTCTGGAAATACAGCTGATAATAATTTGCCCAAACAAGATAGTACTATATTTTGAGTTAGCTATCTAAAGAATATGTAAAATAGAGCCTACAATAATACTAGATGACGATTATCACTGATAAAACTTTGGGAATGCTAATATCGTTCGCTTACACCAAGACTTTATCAGCAATACTCATCTTGACCACTTGAGAAGTGCCAAACAAGAGTTGGTATATCAAATCTCTTTCAAAAACCAAGACAACAATCAATTTGAGCGGTTTGTGGTTTATGACAGTATTAGTCGTACTAAAAAAGAAGCAAGATAGGCACATATGGCAGTTATTTTTGTTTCTCTAATTTTCAATTTAAACTGAACTCAAGATTTTTGAAAAGACAACTCAAGTTAAGTGAAGCTATAAAATACTTCACTCAATACGTAGCTACATTAGCCTTTGATTCATAATTCAGTACAATAGCTATGTCATTTTGTCTACCACTTAACTTCTAGAGAGCATAAAAAGTAAATGAGTGAAAAGTACATTAGGAATTGGCTTCGACTACTAATTTGATCTAGTACTTCTGGTAGCTTGAATTATCCTTGACTAATATGAACAGTCTATAAGTATTTAGCTTTTTCTATTTCTCTTCTACTCCTTGTACCTGAACAAAAAATAGATACTATATAAAGATATGAGTTTATTTGCCTTTCATTCTGCTCTTTCTCTTAAGCTGAATCATATTGAGTCATTTTGGTCTGTGAGTGACAACAAAACAAACGCTGTTAAACAAGAAGACCTCGAATCCCAAAACAAATATACTATTATGCGACTACTCTAAAAAAAGACTCTCTTCAGGAGTATATAGTTGTGAGATTAATATCTATTTTTCTTTTTCTTTTCCGAAAATGGTGTTAGAAAAATGTCAAACAAACTCAGACGTCAACTATTAAAAATACAAACCTGTGTAACTATGATCAAAGTTATAGAATTACAACTTCAAGCTGAGTCTCAATTACGATCTCAACAGCCGTGCTTAAATGACGCATGTAACATGTTGGCCAGTTACCTTTCGTTGTTAGAAATAGATGATCTCTGTGACGGCCAGCTCTGATTTGCTGCTTTAGTTTAATCTCAAATGCTATCCACCATTCATATTTCGCATGTCTTGATCTTCATCTAACATTTTCAATTGATTCAACTTTTTCTTTCTGACTCTCTTTCTCTTCCTCCTTTTTTTCTGCTATTCTATTTTCTTCTTATCATGCACCTTGGTTTAAGGAAAAATCCCAAAGATCTACCATGGATTGTTCAGAAATATGGTGGAACTAGTATTGGAAAATTCTTAAACGAAATTGCAGATACCATTATACCGTAAAGAAAGACAAAGTAAAGAAGGGATGTTCTTGATATACTAATTGGTTTCTATACATAGTACTTATTTAAACACAAACAAAGTTGTCATTGTCTGTTCAGCAAGAAGCGGGGACACAAAAGATAAAGGCACCACCAATAGGTAAAGAAAGTAAACACAAATCAAAAGCAAATATATTCATGCTCTTGCATCTCTCTTTCTCCACTTAAAAAGGCTACTAAATGCAGCAGAGGAGGCTCTTTCAGAAGGTTCTACCAAACATTTAGACATCGTACAAGAAATTGCAGAAGACCATCTTAATGCAGCAAGAGCGGTTATTAAAAATAAAGAGTTATTAGCTTTGCTTGAATCACAACTTCGAAAAGAGTGCTTGAGATTACGATCGTTTTTAGAAGCTGCCGAAGTATGATATGAAATACAAACATATTTTTTCTTTCATACTAAAATATAGTCTTTTTTATTATAGATACTGGATGAAATCTCACCTCGATCTCGAGATATTATAGTCGGAATGGGAGAAAAGCTTTCATGTATCATTGTTGAAGCTGTCCTGAAAGATAGAGTAAGCCAATAATGGAAATCACACACCAATTCACTTTTTGCTCATTTGCTTCTAACTCATGTAGGGAATTGACAGCCAGCTTGTTGTTCTGAACAATCTTATCAAACAAGATTTTACATGTCTAGATCAATCTTTTTACGATTACATAGCAAATTGTCTACGTCAAGCTGTTCTTGATTGTGGTGATCGTGTACCTGTATTGACAGGTAAGAGAAATAAGAAAGATGATGAAAAAGCGGTTCGTTTTACTAAAGGAAAAACTAAACTCTCTTTTTTTTGTGACAAACAGGCTTTTTTGGTAACGTTCCTGGTAGTTTACTATCAAGTATTGGCCGAGGATATACAGACCTCTGTGCTGCACTTACAGCCGTTGGCCTTCAATCACAAGAACTTCAGATCTGGAAAGAAGTGGATGGCATTTTTACTGCAGATCCTCGTAAAGTACCTGGTGCTCGCTTGCTACCCATCATTACGCCAGAAGAGGCTGCTGAATTGACTTACTATGGCTCCGAAGTTATCCACCCTTTCACTATGGAGCAGGTGATCAAAGCAAATATTCCTATCCGTATTAAAAATGTCGAGAATCCTACTGGATCAGGCACAGTCATATTCCCTGATATCACTCCAAAGAGTGCACATGATTACGCTACTCCTCCACCTACACCTGCAGTCTTGGCTCAGAATGGATACCACTTAGATTTAACTCGCAAACACCCAACAGCTGTCACAGTAAAGAACAAGATTTGTGTACTAAACGTTCATTCAAACCGCAAAAATGTGAGCCATGGCTTTTTGGCAAAGATCTTTATGGCATTGGATGAACATAATATTGTAGTGGACTTGATTTCAACCTCTGAAGTGCATGTATCCATGGCTCTTTCGAGTGATGTGGTTGAAGCCAATCTACAAAAAGCTTTATCAGAATTAGAGAAATTAGGCACGGTAAGGATCCTCATTTACGACATTTAGCTATGATTACTGAAATCTCTTCTTTGAAAAGGTGGATGTGAATCATGATATGGCCATTTTATCACTCGTCGGAAAGCAAATGAAGAATTTGGTTGGTGTAGCAGGAAAGATGTTTACTTCTCTGGCAGAGGCTGGTATCAGTATAGAGATTATTTCTCAAGGTGCTTCAGAGATCAATATATCGTGTGTGGTGGAAGAGAAGTATGCTCTTCAAGCTATGAAGGCAATCCACCAAAAGTTATTAGATCTTGACCCTAGTGTTGAATTAAATAGTGTAATATAAACCTTATCACAAAAGGAAACATCAGGTAGAAGTTTTTGTAGACTTGTGAAAGTCTGTGTTACAAGATTCATGATCATCCCTAGAATGACATACCACATCGTATGGTATAAATGAAAGCTTACTGTACAAATCACAAGGAAAAGACGTTCTCGGTTACAAGACCTATAGTATAACTATGTTTGTGTCTACAGTCTGTGCTTTTACATCATATCATTTAGAGCCCCGCTTCTGAATATCATATGCCTTATCAGAAAAAAAGAAGAGAAATATGTGATCATCTTAAGAAAAGAGTACTTTAATTCAGTTCAAACATTAAGAGCGTTCACCACGAAGACGTCGAGCCAATTGAATGTCTTTGGGTTGAATTGTAACTCTCTTTGCGTGAATTGCAGCAAGATTGGTGTCTATCAACAAAAAGGTCACATGAGCACATATGTATGAATCGAACTAAAAAGAAAAGCTAAGTTTACCTTCAAAAAGTGAAACAAGATAAGCTTCAGCGGCTTCTTGTAAAGCACCAATAGCAGAAGATTGGAAACGTAAATCAGTCTTAAAATCTTGTGCAATTTCACGAACAAGACGCTGTTAGAAAAAAAAAGGAGGATTAGCTTATGAGATACTGATATGAGCAACAGTATTGACTTACTTGGAAAGGAAGTTTACGAATCAAAAGTTCAGTAGATTTCTATATGTATACATGCTTAACAAAAGAGAAAAAAAAACTTATGATTTTTACTATAAAATTGTACCTGGTATCTACGAATTTCACGGAGAGCAACAGTACCAGGCTTATAACGATGAGGCTTCTTCACGCCACCTAATTATCATTATGTTTTACGTAGTAGACTATGTGATGAGAAAAAAAAAACCAAAAGATATCCTTTTGATTATTGTCATACCTGTAGTAGGAGCGGATTTTCTAGCTGCTTTAGTAGCAAGTTGTTTTCTGGGTGCTTTACCACCAGTGGATTTACGGGCAGTTTGTTTTGTTCTGGCCATTTTATAGTTAAATTAAAAACAAAAAGAAGAGAGAGAAAGGGAAAAGAAAAGCTAAATGAGCATTTATTAGGTAGTTCTCCAGTTGATTTCAAAGTCAGTAAGAGAAAGCATTTCGAGCCAAGTCTGTTAAGTGTGTGTGTGTGTGTGGCCTTTGTTTCGGATAGATGATTTCTTACAAATTCCCAATTTGAGGAGGGAAATTGATCAAATTACGTAGCAGATAAGATTTTGTATTCCCTTGATTGGCTGATCTTCAGTCAACTGCCCTTACAAATCAAAATAGTGCCTTTTACGCTCTAAAACATCCTAGCATCTTTGATACTATTTATTGCTGATACTGACAGTGCAAGCTACATTTGAATTCGTTTTCTGTTGACTAAACGATATACAGATATCAAGTGCAATTAAGAAACAGTATACTACCTTGCTATGTAGTATATATCAACTTGTGTTGGTTAAGTCTAAACGAAGCAGTTTATCTATTTCAATGAATACTTTGCTTCATGAACATAATATAAGTCTTATGTCTGAGAACCCTCTCTCCCTCAAACAAAAGTCAAACAAAGCAACGAAGTAGGTTAACCGTGTACATCTTAGTCTTTGCGTCTTTGAAAATATGACATTTAAATCAATACAGAAGTATGAAACTAAAGAACTTCAGTATCAAGTAAAAGAGCAGTGTAACCATGAACTGAGGATTTCTCTTGCCATTTCATTCTAGTTGCAATACGAAAAGAGATTATCTGCCCGCTTAGTTCTGGCATAACAACGATGTGAAATTTGTCAGAAGTAAGACATCAATATTCGCTGGGTAGTAACAATAGCAGTGTCTTTAGGGAATCGAGATGTCAAGGCTGCTAAGACTCTCTTAAAAGAGAAATCAGTGAGGATTGCCCTGATCCTTTTGTGTCTCAACAATAGGTTGAAAAAATAAAGCCTCACAAAGAACGTAAGTTCGGGATAAGGCATAAAAGCTGATTTCTATTTATATGCTTCAAATGGCTTTGAAATCAGTCATTTGATTCCACCTTCTCTCTCTTTTTCAGTTACTATTGTACCTAAATTAGTCTGACTGACACATGGAGCACAGCGTAATCGGCGCCTTTCTTTTTCTTATTTTTCCATCTTTTATTTATTTTTTATTTTTCCATCTTTTCTTTACTCTTTCCCCTCTTATAAGCCATGTTGATCTATTTAGCACTCTTCTTATTGTTTTTATTATGTAAGCCATTAGCACAGAATAACAGAGCGTTTAATTGACTGAAATTCAATAGTATGTTGGTATTTTCGCCAATATCTTATCGATGTTGCCTCTTTCTTGGCAAACAAAGCCAACCGATTCTTTGGCTATCGTTTACTGCCAACCAATGAAGGCTCATTTGAACAGGATATCGAAGACGGTTTGACAAGTTCTCAGTTTGATTTACATGCCAATCTAGACGAACAAGACAGTAGAGCTGGACTAAAAGACAAAGAAGAGATCATGAGGATCATGAAGAAACAGAAAGTAACTTTTGATGAGGCTCGGTTGATTCGTCAACAAAGACTCTTAAAGAAAAACGTAAGTTGTCTCTCAGTGTCTCCCTATATGTTGTTTAGATAGCTTATGCTTTTAATTAGAATATTGACCCTGAAACTGGTCTTCCTTTGGATCCCAAATTTGTTCAGTTTTAAAAAAGAGAGACGAGAAACAGATTGTACATACATAAAAAAAGCCACGTTGGGGTTTCTCTCTTTTTTTTTAAATTTTTCTTTTATATCTGATACCATGTCCAATAAAGTTGCCATTAAACCTTGGTTCAAGCAAAATAAACGAATTCAAGATTGGCAGTATCTTAAAGTGAGAATGTAGTTTGTCTCTATTTCTTGATTTCACCCATCTCTCTAACATGTCATGCACCCACCATTATAGTTGGTCTGATGAAGATCTCCATGTGGAAGTGACTGAGTTATCTTTTCGAATGAGTATACAACAAGCTCTTCAGTCTATTTTTGGCCAAATAGGAACTTCTTGTTATATAAATATTCTGGATTGGAACAAGTTTACCAATGAGGGTATTATCAAAGCAAAGCAGAGGTAAAAGGCATTCATGGAAACAAGTCTCTGTATACTGACTTTACTCTTTAGCGAGCTTACCACTGTCTGGTCTGCTCTTTTAAACCATCAAATGACAATTGCAAACAAGCTCTGTGTTCTAGACGTCTTATCATCTTCAGCTTATTTAATTAGTCTTGCTAATTAGAATAAAATGCGTGTGTATATTCCTTATTTTTTTTATTTATTTCAAATAGCTTTATCCTGCATGTTCAACAGTAACAGTGACAAGCTTACCATCCACAATAGTAGTTTTGAATTGTTCAGGAACAGGCACTTCCTTGTATTCAATATCATCATGTTCTGCAGCCTGTTCAGGCAACAAAACGTTCAAAGAAGTTGATTTGGCAGACAAAAGTTCAACACCCAAACAATCCTTTGAAAGATAGATTTCACCACCATCACACTTATCAACAGCAATAGTAGGAACAACCTTGAAGACCTGCAAGGCAAATGATTTGGAGTTGACCACATCCACAGTAGACACAGTGGAATCAACAGCAATACCACACTTTGTACATGAGTCAATAGTTACAGCGTTTACCTTACCCTTGATACGGATAGTGGAGTTCTTACAGTTGAAGATATAGACAGCCTGGTTAATGGCTGTTTCCTCGATCACGATATCATGGTTATTTTCATGGTTCTCAACAACCCATTTGTTGGCTTCCAATGAGGTTTTGGCAGCTTTCTTAAGAGTGTACTTGTCAGGTTTATTGGGTGTGGGAGGACCTTGGCGCTTGGGTGAAGTAGGTGTGGCTACGGCTACAGAAGAACTTGCACGTAAACTAGGGTTCTTGTGTGTCATTTCACTCTTGTCCACCTTACGCAAGTTAGCTGTCACACTGGATCCTTTGTTGATTTCGGCAAAGACAGCAGCAGCACCACTGTTGGCAGCTTGAGCAGGCTTTTGATCGTCCTCAATGACCATAGGTGGGGGTGGAGGTGGAGGTGGGGGTGGACCACCTGCAGCAGGAGCAGGAGCAGCGGGAGTAGTAGTAGTAGTAGCAGAAAGCGATTTATCAGCAACTGCTTCAGGCTTCTCGCCATTGACATTCCAAGTCAAACCTGTAGGGAAGTTCTCCTTGACATAGACAGCCAAACTTTCAAGAAGGCCCAAGAAGGCTTGAGACCATTCAACATGTTTAGCATCTCTATAAACAAATAAAGGTCAATCCATGCTCTTTCCTTTTCTGTTTCATGTCTTTACTTTTCTTTCCATTCTTTGACAACGCGGTTTGAATAGAATTGAGCTGCATCTTTCATGTCACGAATAAAAGGCACAGGAGTGGGCTCCTATTGGCCAAAAAATGCTAATTAATATACATATTTTTAAACGCGTATCGTATACAAATTGCATGACTTTACACAAGTGAACCAACCGAGAGCAGGAATACCTTCGGCTACTGTGCTCAAGTGATTAAATAGAGGATCAGGACGATTGGCATCCTTGATTTCCATGATACTGCCCAAGGATTTTTGGATAGGCTCTAGCAATTTCATAAAAGTAGGTGATGTCATATCAGGCTTTTGTGAGAGGGTTGAGATGTAAATAATGTCTTTTTCGGCAGCAATGGCTTGCTTGACTAAGGCAGCCTAAAAGAGAATAAAGACAATGGTCAACTATTGAGTCTTACTTTAGGATAAGAAATAGACTTTACTTGTTCTGCTACAAGACCACCTAATTCTTGAGACAAACTCAAGTATTTCTCGAGAGAAGCCTTGATGGCATCGTCATGCTTTTCAACAGCAGCTGGTATTTCGGTGGTTGAGACAGCACCAGTAGAAGTAGCAGTTGTGTTGTTTGCAGGAGCGATGGCCTTAGGAGAAGATGGTGATTTGGCAGCCACTGCAGAAGCAGAAGAAGAAGACATGGCCAAGTCTTCGAGACGTGTGGTAGCTATCTCGAGCCGTTTGATGAGATTAGCTAGTGAATGGAATTCAGACATGGTATTGTATGTCTAACGGAAACAAGATGAAGATGAAAAAAAAAACAAAAAACAAAAATAGAAAAATAAGGGCTTTCTTTTTTAACCCAATTAAGTATCCGAATCAAAAAAAAAAAAAGGTCATGCTTTAATCATTTTTGGCAGGTCATCAACAGCTTAAGAATAAGCTGACATTATAGGACTTCAAGTACTTGTCTACTTTAAGCATGAGTCGTTCAGTTGATTATGCTTCCTCTCTCCATACGTTATATAATGACTTGACATGAAAAGCACCAAGAGCTTCTATCATTTGGACAAAAGTAGTAAAATGGTGCAAATACAAAAAAAAAAGAGTACTTTGCTGCAATGATATCCCATAGTACTCGATCAAACCAATATCTGATAACAGCAAAAAAAAAAAGCAGAAGAATGACCAGTAGTTTCCTCTCTTTCTGTTGTATTTCTCTGCATAAAACGCTCATTGTATTATATAGGGTGTTTATTGTATATGGTACATAGTGAATCTAAATTTCGTGTTCGGCTAATAACATGTTGGGAATACCGTCTCTGATCTTATATACATGGTTGCAATTAGGGCAAACCATTTGGCCTTGCTGAACATGAGTCTATTACAATTTTGTCAGTGATATCCATAATACAAAATGAGAGAGACAAACTTACCTCTAAAATGACATTGTGCACAAGTTGCAAAAATGCTTCATTTTCTTCAGCGTTTTCAGGCATTTGAGCGGGGAGGGTATTAATGCCAAGCTAATGATATGCCTGAGTCAGCCATCTGGTTCAATGCTTAGTCTTCTTTGGTTTACCTGAACAGCAGTAGAACACAATGCTTCCCATTCAAGCTTGTTTAACATGTTGGCGACAAATTCGGGGTTGAAATCAGCCTCAATCTGTTCGACTTGAACATCTTCGAAACGAAGAGGAAAGTTGTTATTGTTGCAGTTCTTGACATGACATTGCAACATGTTGTGTGTGATGAGTCTCATAGTGCTTATAGTGAAAATAAAAATCAAGAAAACAATATTTTTTTCTTTAAAAAAAAACTATATTTATACATATAAGCCACATGAGACGAGAGGGAGGGGGTTTATGCTACAATAGAACTACAGTGTAGCCAATAGGATGCATTGGTCTGCATCCATTCTAGTTTTCGGCATACAGCTGTCTATTGTTTATATCAATTCAACCAATGGATTATCTTTTTTGCACTTTATTATCTTGTACTTTAAACGGCTATGGCTTCTCCTAGTTCTTATCCCTCTTCTTTGCAATCTGTGTAAGTTTGGGTTCATTCTGACATCCTCAGCGGAGAAATTGATAGTCTTGAAATAGCTCGAAAAAAAGACCCAAAGTATCTAAAAGAGAACTGGCCAGACTTGAAGCTGACAACAATAAAAGAAGTAAGACTTAAAGAGACGAGAGATTTGGTTTTCGATAACTTACTTTTTATTAGCCAAACGAGATCTACCTAAATGTCCCATTTGTGAATACCGCATTGAGCCAGCTTACTGGGCAGACCATTATCAGTATGAGCTCAGTCGGTTAGCAGAACCTACTTCAGAAGCCTATGCTAATTCATCTACTGCAACGTAAGTACCAAGTACTTGATTTGATTTAAAAGAAGCACTCACTATAGCATAGTAAAGGAAAACGCGGTGCAGCAGTAGCCGCTAAGCGTCAGTTAGAAGGCAAAGGCAAAAAGAAGCTCAGTCTATATGAAGAAACACTAGAGAAAATACAAAAGAATCGCAACAAACGCATGGATCGATTAAAGCAGATCAACAACAAAAGTGTATTGGACATATCAACAGCGGATACAACTCAAGACGATTCTGAACTTGCCCTAAGAGTTCAAATGGAAGAGCAAGAAAACTCGGGCGAAGTACAGACATGCTTCATCTGTAACGAACGCCTCTGCGGAGACTCGGAGGCAATCAATTTACATATCGATAATTGCTTGAGCAATCCCAAATCACCATCTGAAAATGAAGAGCAAGACGATGATGATGATGATAGCGACACATACAACGATACACCACAAGCCTCTTCAGGCTGGGAAGAATACGAATGGGCTGGTCAACGACGTGTACGTGCAACAGCCATGATGGAAGGTGGATATGGAGGAGCAGGTTTTGCTACAGCCAGTAAAGTAGAAGAAGACAATGATGAAGATCTAGATGTTGAGGATGATGATGCAGATGAATATGGCGAGAGTCAATATACCGAAAGAGATGTTGTAAATAATGGTGACGACGAAGATACATCTGCTTTACGTCAAATGGTCTCTGGCAGTACTGGACAAACACGACAGGGATTTGAGGAAAGCGTTTCTGAAACTGGTTGGCAAGAGCATCTAAGTAAAGAAGATAAAGTGCCATCTGCAGGTCGATCCAATCTGTTAATCGACTCTCTAAAGGCTCGTATTCATCAATTGGAATCAGCTTCGAAATCTGCCAATTGTTTGATCTGTCTAGAGCCTTACAAGACACCACTCACTTCCATTGTTTGCTGGCATGTTCATTGTGAACAATGCTGGCTAGAAACACTAGGCACAAAGAAGCTTTGTCCTCAATGTCAAAAGATTACTACGCCTGCCAACTTGCGTCGTATCTATCTTTAGATATGTATATAATATTTCTTTTTTCTTTTACATATACAGTGTGTCCACTCTCAATTGGACACTTTTTTTTTTGAAGAACTGGTTGAATTTACAACCCAATTACCTACTTTTGTAAGACCCAACCTAATTGTCCATAAAGTTGAAGTCCCACTGGTCACTTTTTTAAGCTCCATTTGGACAACTATTCATTTGATCGTTTTTATTTGGTCATTATTAAATCTCTTTCTACATTGCTATATTCGAATAGACACTTGACAACATGAAACTTGTTTTATAAAGATGGTACTGAAACATTTTTGACGAAAGAAGACAAGAAGCGACTACTTCTGTTAAAGAGAAAGTTATTTCACCTGAGAAGTTTAACTAATCTTCGAAAATGCATCAATTTCTAGATGATACGATGAACATGATGGATAAGTTGTCTGAAACAAAGGGCTACTTTATTGCCAAGGACAATATCTCAATCCATATGCCTGACCCAGTAGTTATAAAAAGAGGCTATATGTCTGTTTGTCTTCCTCTCTATTCGCACAAACAGAATCTGATTAAGCAGTTCTGGGCTATTGTAAAGGCAAAGATTAAACGGGATAAGCCTACAGATTTAGAAAACCTTACTTTGCATAGCACTGTAGCTGCTGAATCCATGCTTATTGAACATCTTAAAACTTTATTCAACATTCTATAAATCAGTTCCAGAACTGTCTCAACAAGGTTCCTATATACGCATTAAATAATGATACAGAATAAAACTATATCTCAAAAAAAAAACGACCAAATGAAGTTCGAAGAGCTGTCCAGCTGTGGGCGGGCGCACTGTACTCTTGCTCTCGTCGAATTTTCAACAGCTTTAGTAACTCTTCCATACAGGTCGTGCTACATCTCACCCAACTGCCTTCCATGAAGAACGAATCATATCTGCTTTAAGCTCAAATCCCGTCATGCTCTTTATAACTCCCTCTTGATGCACTCCTTTATCCTCTGCTAATTCGCACCCGCCCTTCCTCATACAACTCTACTTGTTGTCACCTCTCCCAATCTCCTCTCTGGTACAAATGACAATTACGATTTGCTACTACCACCTGACGCGTCCCTCGTCAACTCTTCTTGAAAGATTGCAACGAGTATCCATCATATAAACAATTCTATACGAACTTGCCTACCTACAACATTCTAAGATTCCGCAGTTTCCACCCAACTATCTTGGGCAAAAAATCCTTGCAACTTTCTCTTCTCCTCCATCTATCAATGCTTTAACACCTAAACCACCTATCTAGCCATTCTTTTTTTACCTTTATCCTAGAAAAATTTTTAGCCTCTCATTCATGTCGATCTATACCAGGCAATCTTTTCTCATCACATTGTGTGCTTAATTGAGGATTTCTGTAAAAACTAAACCTACGTTTAATTGTATGTTTCTATAAGTTCTCTTCTCAATCCCACAAAAATGATCATCTAAAAGTTAAAACAAGCCTGATTGAGGGACTTTAGATTTGTTGCAAAATAGAAAAGAATAAAAAGAGATTACTTCAATTAAACTTGAGTAGAGACAGAATTGATTGAGCGAGATAGACATCATGTTTCATTGTTATAGTTACTCAAAATAATCATACTGATGAAACACAGTTGACAATATATGAATGGAAACATAAAACCTTAGCATCTAAGGAAGAGCAAACTAAAAAAGGAATTGTAAGATTTTCGGAGTGATAATCAATACAATGAAGAACAAGTATGCGATGTTGGATTTGAACAAACTTGTGTTCGTATTAACAAGATAAGACTTGTAGAAGACAACGGTTTAGAAGCTTTCGCGAAGAAAACAAGACAGAACTTAAAGAGCAAACTTTTTTTGATGTATTTTATAAGAGTATCAACTAAAATAAGTTGAAGTACATAGATTCGTGGTGCACTGATAAAAAGGAATTTGGGATGCGAACACTCTTAGCATTCTCATTTCGCTTATCTGGACGCGCTGTTTTAGTCCTTGTTACTCTATTTTGTTTTCTGGCCATTTACACTAATACTCATATTGGTAAACAACTTTCTCACAAAATTATGGTAGCTGGAACAAGATATTGAGATGGCCAAAGCAAGAATAAAAGTCATCAGAGGTCGACGTATGACGCAAGAAGTTAAGGACATTATAAGACATTTGGCGCTCTTTTCTATTTTGGTTGTCTTGAGCCCTTATAACTGCTGATACCATGGCTAGTATTAGAAAATGAAGCAGATTCATTGCCATAGAGAACAAACTGTTCTATCTTGCGTTCACTCAAATTATAAATACTTTGCGTGTCTTTGTGAAAAAGTATTCAACAGCCATGATACTTCTCTGCTGCGACACTTTTATGTATAAAATTATCCAAAGGGTTTATCTCTGAGTCATCATCTATCCTTACTTTTTTTTTTGGACAGTAAATATCCTAAAGTAGTGTTAAAGTTTGAATAAAGCTATTTACCGCCACCGAAAATTCTTATTTACAACCACTGACCCGATCCCTGAGTTTAAAATAATCTGGTTTACAGCCACTTTATTTACAACCACCTTATTTACAACCACCACCTTATTTACAACCACCCTTATTCACAACCACCCTTAGACATACCATCAAACCATAGTTTCTAGCCTTTCTTGAAATAATGATAAGTGAAAATTTACAAAAAGTTCCTGAAGGCCTTCCCGAACTTCCTCGAAGCATCGATAAAGAATCACTTATAATATACTGAAAAATCGAATAAAAAGTTACTATCACGTGACCTGACTGCTCTTTTCTATTTTACTATCTCTTACAAATAAATTTAAACCCACCTTTTATTAATTATTACCCATTTATTTCTTCCCTTTCTCTAAACATAATATGAGTAATCAAGTAAACGCTATTTCCAAGACCTGTTCAAGCTGTGGAACTACCTTCTATCACTCTAGATTCGCAACCTGTGACTCATGCCGAGTAAGATTCTTGCCTATTTCCTATTGCAATTAAATAAGATATTCTAATTTATGGTCTTTTTCCCTTTTATTTATTTCAGGAACGCGCAAGAATTAGAGCTGCAAGCAGACGTCAAAACGCCCAGACTCCCAGTCGTAGACGATCTGTTCAACTTCCAGCAGGCTTTATTTCTGAGCTTAGCCGCCTTCAGCCTTTTGATCTTGGACTAATGGACAAGGTATGTGCCGACTGTGGTGCTAAGCACTGGGAAGCTGAGCTACCCACTCAATGCACTTCTCGAAACAAATTTTGGATGAGCTGTTGTAAGGCTGGCGCAGTGAAACTGGAACCTCTTCAGTCACCTCCCACTTTTTTGAAGACTTTGTTCGAAGAAGCTAGCACTCGGGGCCGTCATTTCAGGGAAAATGTGAGAAGATTCAATGCGGCCTTTGCTTTTACTTCTTTGAGATGCGAAATCAGCAATGCCAATTTGACCAACATGCCTTTTCAAATCCTTGGTCAAATGTACCACATGCAAGGCCCTCTTTTGACAGACAACAACGACAATGCTCGATATGCTCAACTGTATGTTTTCGATCCTCAATATGCAGCATCTATTAGAGTAGCAAACAACAATGATTTGGATAATGAGATTATCAGGGAATTGTCTTTGATGATCCATGAAAAAAATCCTCATGTCAGATTGTATAAGACTGCACATGAGCTTCTCTTGAATGCTGAGATTAGTGAAAGTGAAACTCCTTTTATTCGAATTTGTCCTTCAATGAGAATTGAGTTAGTAGCTGGATCCGATAGACGCACTGAGAATCTTCCCACTTCTAATGAAGTTGCGGGAATCATTCCAAATGAGCACGATGCTGAAGGGTTTAGAGATATTCGCATCTACCTTCGAGATAGTGAAGGCGTTTATTCTCATACAAACATCTCTCAAAACCATGCATTATATATGCCTTTACATTACACTCTTTTATTTCCTCATGGTGATTTGGGTTGGCACTGGGGCTTAAGATTGAATGATGGATCAACTCGGTTAACTCAAAGAGTATACTATCGTTATAGACTCCATCAAAGGGCAGATGAGTATCCACTTCTTTTTTTGAGTAAAAGATTGTTTCAGCAATACTTGGTGGATGTTTGGGCTATTTGTGACCAAAACAAGCTCGACTGGATCAAAAACCATCAATCCAATATTAGAGCCGATCTTTACAACGGTCTTCAAGATGCTCTAATCAATGATGATGTTGATCCTGCCTCTTTGGGAAGACGTTTTATTCTGCCCAGTAGCTATACAGGTGGTCCCCGGTTTATGGCCAAGCTGTATCAAGATTCAATGGCAATTGTTAGGTATTTCGGCAAGCCTTCGTTGTTTATCACTTTTACTGCCAATCCTAAATGGATAGAAATTCAAAGAGAGCTACTCCCCGGACAAAACGCTTCAGATCGACCTGATTTAGTCGCAAGAGTCTTTGACTTAAAAGTGAAAGCCTTGCTAAAAGATCTCAAGGTTAAGCAAATATTCGGATCTTACAAAGGCTTAGTTCGAACTATTGAGTATCAAAAACGAGGACTCCCTCATCTACATCTACTTTTGTTTTTGGATCACTCACAGAACATAGACACTGCAGAAAAGATTGATCAAATTATCTCAGCTGAATTGCCATGCAAAGAATCCGACCCTGAGCTTTTTGAAATTATCGCAAAAAATATGGTACATGGACCTTGCGGCAATTCGAATCCAAAGTCTCCCTGTATGGCTATGGATAGCAGCGGTCAACTGAAATGTACTAAGCGATTTCCCAAAGCCTTTTCTGAAGAAACCATTGTGAATGAAAATGGCTATCCAACATATAAGCGATCAGCGACTACCCAATCTTCATACACTATACCTAATCCTTTGAGATATAGCAGTGGTCGTTTAAATATTGATAATAGCTGGATTGTACCCTATAATCCTTACCTTTCAAAAAAATACAAGGCTCACATAAACGTGGAATGTTGTCAAGGTGTTGCAGCGATTAAATACATCAACAAATATGTATACAAGGGTTCCGATCGCACCACCCTAAAACTAAGTGATACGAGAGATGAAATTGAAAAACATCTTCAAGGAAGATACATCGGCCCTACAGAAGCATTCAGTCGTATCTTTGAATACAAAGTCCATGAAGAAGATCCCACTGTTACTACTCTGGCCCTACATCTTCCCAATGAGCAACCTGTGTACTTTCCCGAGGATGCGTCTGCGCCTCAAATACAAGAAATCTTAGCTAATAGTAGCTCCATGCTAATTGCTTATTTCAAGTATTATGAAAGTAATCCAACTAGCGAAAAGCATTTGTACCAGGACTTTCCTAAGCATTATGTTTGGAAGCAAGGATTAAAAAGTTGGGTACCACGCAAGAAAGGATTTGCAATTGGCAGAATACCTTTTTGTAGTCCTACATGTGGAGAAAGATATTTCTTGAGACTTCTTTTGGTAAACGTTGCAGGATCTAAATCTTTTGATGATCTCAAAACGATCAATGGATTTCAATGCACAACTTCCAAACAAGCCTGTCTCCAGCTGCATTTGATTGAGGATGATCAAGAATGGACGAAATGCTTTGAGGAAGCTCATCTCTTCTCATCCGGTCATAGTCTGCGTGATTTATTTGTCACTGCATTGGTTTTTGGACAGCTAATTGATCCAATGTCTTTATGGCTTCAATTCCGAGAATCAATTTGCGACGATCTATCTCACAAGTTGGAACAAATAGTTCCAGACACTTTTCTGCTGTACATGTCGACACGTCCAGAAGCCTTTTATGATGAGCGTCCTTCAATGGATTATGGATTGCATTTGATTGAAGAAAAGTTGAAAGACTTTAGTAAATCTCTTGAGGGCTTTAATCTGCCTTCACCCAAATACGATTGGGTAGGCAATTTGAGTCGTCTCAATTCTGATCGAGCTCTTACTGGCAACCCTCTCATTGATGAGCAATTATCGTACAATTCTCTAGACGGAGAATTAGCATATAACTCCAAATATGCACTCTTCAATCCAGACCAAAAACAAGCTTTCGATACTATAGTACACAAGTTGCAGGCTTCTGATGTATCAAATGACACTGACACAATTGATTCTGAGACTGGTATCTGCTTTTTTTTGCATGGACCAGCTGGCACCGGAAAGATTTTTGTTTACAATACACTTTGTAACTATCTAAGAAGCAAGAAAAAAATCGTTTTGTGTGTCGCTTCATCTGGTATTGCAGCACTACTTTTGACTGGAGGCAGGACCTCTCATTTTAGGTTCAGTATCCCCTTGAAGCTTAACGAATCTTCAACCTGCAATATACCAAAGAATAGCAAACTGGCTGACCTACTTTGCCAAACATCTCTGATTATTTGGGATGAAGTTCCCATGCAAAACAGGTCATGCTTTGAAGTTGTTGATCGGACTCTTAGAGATACTTGCAGTAACGACCTGCTTTTTGGTGGCATCCCTACTGTTCTGGGCGGTGATTTTGCTCAAATTCCCCCAGTAGTCAAAAATGGTACTAGATCCTCTATTGTAGGAGCCTCAATTAAGCAGTCTTACATTTGGCGTCGAACACAGGTATTGCATCTCCATACAAACATGCGTGTAATAGGTACTTCATCCAATGATGTCCATTTTAAAAAATGGCTTTGTTTGATGACTTACAACACCGCAATGCAAAATGCAAAAATTCCTATCCCGCAGTATATATCTCAAACCTTTTCTTTGGATGAGCTCATTGCTAAGGTTTATTCTCAAGAAAGTCTCTTACAAGCACTTGACAATCCAAGCGTTTTATACAAATCTGCTATTCTAACCTCCAAAAACGTCATTGTCGATTCTATAAACGAGAAGGTGCTAAATTTGATGCCAGGAGAGCCTGTTACTCTGATCTCTGCTGATAAGGCTGATTATTCGGATGAAGAAAACAGTAACAACGAGGTCTATAGAGTTTCGACTGAGTACTTACAAACGCTTAACCCAGGTGGCTTTCCACCTGCCAAATTAACCTTAAAGGTAGGCTGCATTGTAATGTTACTCAGAAACTTAGATCCTCAAAGAGGTCTATGCAATGGTACTCGACTGATTGTAAAGAGAATTGGCCAATATGTCCTTGAAACTGTGGTAATGAATGATCGAAATGATGGTCACGAACAAATCGAGTTTATTCCTAGAATTACACTTACTACTTTGGAAGACGACTACCCATTTATTCTGTCAAGAAAGCAGTTTCCAATCAAACTAAGCTTTGCTATGACTATTAACAAGTCCCAAGGTCAATCCTTAACAAATGTAGGAATCGATCTTCGTTCTCCTTTATTTACACACGGCCAGTTATATGTTGCTTTCTCTCGCTCAACTAATCTTCAAGGAATCCATGTTTTATTAGCAGAAGCAAATTCTGATCAACAACATTCATCTTCCAAAAATACTACCGACAACATTATCCTTCCTGAACTTCTTTTGTAAAATAAACTATTATTATTACTTTTTAAACAAAAACTTATAGCTAAAATGCTATTTATTCTACATACAAGTTTGGGTGATGGGGGAGGGGGGTGTGTAGGTGGGTGAGGGTGGTGGGTGAGGGTGGTGGGTGAGGGTGGTGGGTGAGGGTGGTGGGTGTGGGTGGTGGGTGTGGGTGGTGGGTGTGGGTATGGGGGTTGTGGGTTGCCAGGATCGAGACCGCAGGCGACGACGGCCGTAAAGCGAGCGAAGCGAGTAGGTCGGCTAGTCTCTTAATACTCTTATTAAAGAGTATGCAACTAGAAACAATTTTGCAGTTTCTATTACAAGATCCGACGCAAAAAGACTAGTTTATCAATGCGTGAAAAGTGGCAAACATAGAGAAGACTACAAGCGCATTGAAGACGTTAATAAGCAACGAGCTAAAATGAGTGTAAAGACAAACTGTCCTTTTACCATTAGATTCTCTAAAGTCAAAAGCAAAGGCACTCTTAATCTTATTGAGCCTCACGATGAACGTGAACTGTGCCATAACCATTCTCTTGACATACTTGAAATGTTGTCTGTACCAAAAGGACGTAAGAATAACCTTGAGCCAAGCGAGATGAAGAAAGTCAGTTTCGGTCTTGAGTTAGACTTGGCACCTCGCAAAATTCAAGAATCCATTAGTAGAGATGGCAGCTATAACAAGCTAACTGCAATTGACATCAAAAACATGAAGCAAGACTATAAGAGACAAAGTCACCAATCCTCGTTTAAAGCGTCTAGTAATGAAGCAACAGATTTGATCAATCGAATGCAAAGTGACGGGTTTACTGTATTCTACGACTTTAATGAAGCAGGTTTCCTGAAGTCGATTCTCTTCGCCAATAGTAAAATGATTGAAAGAACAAAGCAATTCCCTGAAGTAATGGTAATCGATGCCACATACAAAACAAACAATCTTGGAATGCCTTTGATTGGTGTGTATGGTGTAAGCAACATTGGAAGAAATGCTTTAAAAAGCTTTCCTGTAGCGTTTGCCTGGGTCTCAAACGAGCAAGAGTCCACTTACAACTGGGTTCTTTTAAAGCTGAATCAATTACTAGGAGGCATTTCGTCAGAAACTGTGTTTATTACTGATAAGTGCACAGCTTTAAGAAATTCATTAAGCAGACACTTTTCTGAAAACAAAAAGCTTCTTTGTACATGGCATATGTTAAACAATCTTGATGACCATTGTAATAAGAAGACATTCAAGAACAGCAAGACCATAGATGATTTCAAGTCGTACGTCAAAGCTTTGATTGATTTGCCAAGCTTCACCGAATTTTCAAAGTACAGTAATCTAATCAATGAAATTCTTTACGACGACAATTGTTTCGTCTCAAAAGATGAGAGAATCAAGTTCAAGGAATATTATGAAACCGAGTGGAAGCTTTGCCTACATCAGTGGGCAGCCAACTACACATCAAAAGTAAGGAACATGGGCTGTACTACTTCTCAAAGAGCAGAAAGTGGCCATGGAGCAATGAAGAATGGCATGAACTCAGCACAACAGCTTTGCATCGCCTTTGAAAAAATCAGCGATTACTTGAGACGCTTTGATCGCAATTTCAATGAGCAAGAGCTGAAAGAAAAGACTAGCTGCGACATTCTCATAAGTGGTGATGATCAATTGAACCATCTCCGTGGAAAAGTTGGTCATTTCGCTCTTTATAAGCTTCGAGAAGAACTTTACAAAGAACGGCCAGTAATCCCTGCACAATACTCGGAATGTGTTTGTAAAAATCGAGTTGTGTATGGGCTGCTATGCTGTCATCAAATGGACAGATTAAAGCAAAGCAGAATCGAGTTGATTGATGTACCTCAACGTTGGTGGATATCTAAAGCTGATGAATATGCTCATAAACCATTGAAGAGCTTCACAAAGCCATGGGTTAAATATTTGCTTGCACTTGATGAAGCATTCCGTGTAGCAGAAGGAGATGTAGTTGAAACGTCTCGTTTAACATATGTACTTGACGATCTTCTGCATACAGATAACAATTCCTTTGTTGATGGTAGCTCTAGAACCAAGTTGGAATCTGGAGGCATCCCTCCTTTGCAATTACCAGAAGCAAGTGAAGTAAGAAAGCCGGGAAGACCACCAAAATCTCAAAGACTATCTTCGCTTCCCAAAGACTTTGCCAATGCTAGTTTTAGAAAGCAGTACAGTAAAATTGATCTGAAGAAAAAGCAAGAAGACGGAGAAGAAAAGAAAGAAGAAGACGAAGAAGAAAAGAAAGAAGAAAAGAAAGAAGAAAAGAAAGAAGAAAAGAAAGAAGAAAAGAAAGAAGAAAAGAAAGAAGAAAAAAAAGAAGAAAAGAAAAAAGAAGATGAAGAAGAAGAAGAAGAAAAAAAGAAAGAAGATAGAAAGGAAAAGTCCAAAAAGAGAAAGCCTGTTTGTCATGGAGATTTCGTATATGATTTGTACATTCCTAAAAAGAGGGCAACCACTGAAAGAAAAAGGTACCAACACAGTAGGTTAGATTTTCTTGTTCATGAGAGCATAGATAAACTTGATGTTGTAGAAACCCATGATCCCAAAGGCGATGGATTTTGTGGGTTTAGATCTGCAGCTCATGCTATTTATGGCGACGAGGATAAGTTCATTCAGGTTAAAGAAGCAATGCTGAATGTCTTGGGAAAGAAGTTCAATGATGATATGACATACGCGGACTTCTATAGTAGTTCGTTGGGAATGATAATGAAAGATGTAAAAATGACTATCATTTGTGGCATTGATCAGCAAAACAATAGCTCGGAATTAAGAGGTGAACCATCCCATACAAAAGCAAAAGTTGCTCAACCAAGATTCTGGTTTGATAGTTTGGATTGTATGCAAATTTTGGCTGATGCTTACGGAAGACCAGTTTGCTACTATCCCCCTGTTGTTGATGTACCGGAAGTAGCGATTGATCAACCTGCTTCGTATTTCCCGGTGATCTTGCCAGCAAAGCTTGATAAGAAACCGCTTCCAATCCACATCCAAAACATCAACGGTTGCCACTGGGGTTCTATCAAGTTCTCCAACTCATGCCAAAGATTTCCGGCTCCTTCTAGAGTGTATATCGATGCGCATGAATCGCTTCGTGGCAATTTTGATAACTATTGGAATCGTTGGAAGCAATTCCACAAGCAACCGAAATCCTTAGAAGAAAAAGAAACAGCTGTTATTGTTATCGATTAAATGGAGTTATATATACACATTTATTGACATAGTGAATTTACATATGATTACCACGAAAAATGGTTGTGAATAAGGGTGGTTGTCAATAAGGTGGTTGTCAATAAGGTGGTTGTAAATAAGGTGGTTGTAAATAAGGTGGTTGTAAATCAGATTATTTTAAACTCAGGGATCGGGTCAGTGGTTGTAAATAAGAATTTTCGGTGGCGGTAAATAGCCATTCTGTTAAAGTTTTATTGCTCGCTTTTATCGATCGGGCTGAAATGTCTTGCATTATAGTTGAATGTGTCCATTGAAGAATCCGGGTCTTTAGCTTTCATTTATTGAAATATTGCCAGAATCGAGATACACAATGATAATCATCGTTTTATGTTTGAGCCAATTGCTATAGATCAATCTTAGTACTTTCTTTTCTTCTCAATAAGCTTTATTCGCATGTGACCGCTACTCTGTTTGTGTATGAGCCAACAGCGTCCATCAGCTGGGCTGTACTTGATGTCTATTGTTGTTCTGTAAATTCGCTCCTCCTAAAAGTGATCGATTACAACTGTTTTATTTCTGCTACTTCGCCAAAACCAAGACAAAGTTCAGAACATAATGATACCTCTAAAGCAAAGAGCTTCGTTATTGTCTCCTTTGTTTTCTTTTCTTCTAAACTAATTTATGCTTGTCAGAGTCGTTTCTTGGAAACTTTAAAGCCTCCATTAATAGAAAAAAACCAACAAACAAACTAATGGTTTGTACTGCAATTATGTCTTTGTTTGGTTGTTTTGATTTAGGTATCACTTTTCCTTTCCCTTTTGATGAGAAAATTCCCTTTTTGACGACACTGACGATGTATTACATTACATAAAACTAATCAACTTTGTTTGTGTCAATATCATAAGCGCCAGACATAGTATAGTTCCTTAAATGAGATAACACGTAATGAAAAGACTCTGTTATGTTTGCTTACGAAACTCTTGAGAAAAACAATTATGCCATGTATGTAATCCTACTATAGAGTCGCTTTCGAAAGAGGGCTCAATTCAAAGAAATCTATTTGTGCTTAAATCTGTTAAGATAGGGAATTATAATTGTCTAAATTCAACAGAACTGCAGTGTTGTTCTACTGGCTTCGCTGAAAAATTTGGTGCGCTTTTGTATTTCATTGACAGCTATTGTTCTTTTGATTATATAAGGTTGCTTTGGTTTATTACCAATCATTACTGCTGCTAACATCACTAAAGGTATCGTCTCAATTTTCTATTCGTTCTCTCTTGCTTCTGTAAGCAAAGTAGCAAAAAAAAAAAGATGACTTAATTGTTTTCTAATGGTTAGCAAAAGATGAAACATCCTTTTCATATAGACGATATAAAGCACCTTTCTTGATATTATGTTGGATGACCCGTCCCCTAGATAAATTGACAACATATGATGTATATCGAAAATTCATATGACTAATACTGGCTGTTTTTTTAAACTTTATATTATCTTTCATTACTTTATTCTCCTACTTTCTTTTTCAGATAACCTCTATCCAAAGTATTTCTAATGATTCTGATCAGTCATAAAAGAATTCAAGTATTATGCTACGAAACAAAGAAAAAGAGACGCAAGGCCTTTGTATTTCGTTTCTTATGGTGTGACAAAAGAAAACGTAATTCTATTCAAGCTTATTCAATCTTATGCTAGCCTTGCCAGGTATACGTCAAACTCGATGTGCAGTTAGATAAATGCATGTGTCTATTACTATCGGTCCAAGTATTACAAATGACCGGGTTACACAACAAAAGTGTCCCTGAAAGAAAACAATGCACCCTTAAAAATAATCTTTTGTCAGCATGCAGCACATAAGAATCCGTCATAAGCAAGATTTAGATACAGTTGAAGTAACAATAAGATTTGTATTTAAACTCTTCCAGAAACAGTGTGTCAAGAGCCAGTTTAATTCCAATTTCTCATTTTCTTTCTTTACTTTCTTATTAATATCTCAACGAACATTATGAAGATTAACGCTCTTCTGATCTCTGTGATTGCCACTGCTTATTTTTACTTGCTGGATGGGATAACAGCATCTCCACTGCGTCTTCAGGCTCGTGCAGACAGATCGAATAAAGTGATTGTCGGTTATTTTCCTAATTGGCTCTACGGTCGCTATCTTCCTTCAAAAATTGACTTCAAGAGATATACTCACATCAACTATGCTTTTGCTATTCAAAATTCTGGTGGAAACCCGATTTGGCAGGATACTGGCGTCTTTGATGGTGAGTTGAGATTCATTGACAATCAAGAACAACTATAGGCTAATGATTTTTTTAATACAATAGATTATGTGCAATATGGTTTCCCTAAATTGATTTCTTTGGCCCATCAGGCAGGCACTAAGGTCTTGATCAGTGTAGGCGGATGGTCTGGCTCTACAGGTTTTTCAACAATGGCCGCTTCTGCTAGTAGTCGCAAAAGCTTTGTTCAATGGAACATCGATTTCGTCAAGAAGTTCAATACGGATGGTGTTGACATCGACTGGGAATACCCTAACTCTGTTGGTGCTGGTTGCAATGCTGTAAGTGATCAAGACGTGGACAACTTCAACTTGCTTGTCAAGGAACTTCGAGAAGCATTGGACTCGAATTTCCCTAACAGCCACAAAGAAATCTCGATTGCTGTCCACATCACTCCTTGGGGAGGTGCCACTAAATCCGATGATGTCTCTGGTTTCGTTCCTTACGTCGATCGCTTCCATGTTATGGCATTCGATGTCAATGGTGCATGGAATTCCACTAGTGGACCTAACGCACCTTTCCGTGCTGAACCTGGCAAGGGCTATTCTGTTGGTTTTGCTCAAGGCATCGAGGCTTGGAATGCTGCAGGTGTTCCCTATAACAAGCTCGTAGGCGGCATTCCCTTCTATGGTCGCGCTCAAACATTGACTGTCTCTAGCAATCCTACCACACAATACAACCCAGCTGTTTCTCCTAACCCACCCCTTGGTGACTCACTTGATGGACCTTGGACCAATCCTTACTGTTCTAAAGATAGCTCTCAAGCTTCCGGTGTTTGGCGTTGGGCTAATATGCGATCTAGTGGTCTTCTTTCATCACCTACAACAGCTGCCTCTCCTTGGATCCGTCATTTCGATGATATCACTCAAACTCCTTGGCTTTATAACCCTACCAACAAGCAATTCATCTCTTATGACGACCCTATCTCACTTGGTGTTAAGACAAAGTATGCTTTGGATAAAGGACTTGCTGGTCTATTTGTTTGGTCCATTGAGCAAGACAATGGTGAACTTCTCGATGCCATTTCTCCCATGATCGGTGGCAATTCTCCTCCTTCTGCCATTACCAGTGGAGCTCCTTCTGCTACCAATACCCCAAGTCAGACTAGCACTCAATCTGCTACAGCTTCTGTTCCTCCAACATCCTCTTCTACTGCCACAAATGGTTCTCCAACAGGCGCTGCTGGTTGTGACTCAGCTAGCACATGGTCTTCAGGTACTGTTTACACAAGTGGATCTCTTGCTACATACCAAGGTAAACTCTACAAGGCTCAATGGTGGACACAAGGTGAAACTCCTTCAGCTAATGGCTCATCTTGGTCTGTTTGGAGCTTAGTCAAAACTTGTTAAATCTGACAACCATATTTAATGTGTTGCACTATTCAGAAAGGACTTCTTTAGGTATAAGTTTGATTGTATCTATTGAATACATGTATTACATTTTTCTTTTTATTGATAATAAAAAAGATGAAAATAAGAGAGAATAAAAGATGCAAAAAGGTTCAGATGAATTTATAGTTAAGGGAGAGAGAGGGGTTTTTTTTATACAAAAGGTTATTGAATTTAGACACCCAAAAGGAATCTTCTGGGATCTTCAACAAGTTCCTTAATTCTAACCAAGAATGTAACGGCTTCACGACCATCAACGAGTCTGTGGTCGTAAGTAAGAGCAACATACATCATGGGACGGATTTCGACCTAAGTTGGTGGGTTAGTATATCTTTTCAGGTATTCTATGTAGTCGCTCTAAATGTGCTTTACCTTTCCGTTGACAGCAATAGGTCTTTCCTTAATAGCGTGCATACCCAAAATGGCAGTTTGTGGCAAGTTGATGATAGGTGTACCCATCAATGAACCAAAGACACCACCGTTGGAGATAGTGAAGGTACCACCAGCCATATCCTCAATGGTAATCTTGTTATCACGAGCCTTTTTTTCATAAAAAAAAAAAACTCATTAGCATCTCTTTTTCCTTTTTCCAAATAAGAACCCATCTGTGTTTACCTTTTTACCGAGTTCAGCAATGTTCTTTTCAATATCGATCAAACCCATATCTTCAACATTTCTCAAAACGGGAGTAACCAAACCCTTGGGTGTGGCAACAGCAATGCTCATATCAACAAAGTCATGGTAGACGATTTCGTTACCGTCGATGGAGGCGTTGATAGCAGGAAGTTCAACCAAAGCTTCAGCAGCAGCCTTAGCGAAAGCAGACATGAAACCAAATTTGACACCATGCTTCTTGACAACAGCGTCCTTGTATTCAGAACGAAGGTTCATCAAGTTGGTCATATCAATTTCATTGAAAGTGGTCAAAGAAGCAGCAGTATCTTGAGATTGCTTCAAACGTTCAGCAATTCTGAGACGCATACGGTTCATCTTGACACGAGTTTCGTTGCGAGAACCATAAGCCTTTTCGGCACCGGCAGCAGGAGCGGCAGACTTGGATTCTTCCTTCTTGGGAGCCTCCTTCTTAGGAGCTTCCTTCTTGGGCTCTTCCTTCTTGGGCTCTTCCTTCTTAGGTTCTTCTTGCTTAGGAGCTTCTTCCTTAGGTTCTTCCTTAGGTTCTTCCTTCTTTGCAGCAGGAGAAGCACCTGTAGATGTAAATAATAATAAAAAAAAAGAGATATGATTTACTTAGTAAACCGCACAAAAATGTTTACATATATATATCCTCTATTCCCACGAACCTTCTTTGGGTGCATCACCAAGTTCTAATTTGAAAAAGTCGGCACCAACAGAAACATTGTCTTCTTCTTGAGCATAAACTTCAACAATAGTTCCTGAAGCAGGAGAGTTGACAGTGACGTCAATTTTGTCGGTTTCGATGGTAGCAACTTCTTCGTCCTGTTGAACGAAATCACCAACCTCTAAAGTTAATTGTGATTAGATAATTTTTACCAATAAATTACCGCCGAAATGAATACTTACGTTTCACCCATTGTTTGAGGGTACCTTCAGAGATAGATTCGGCCATTTGAGGAACCTTCACAACCTTATCAGCTAAAATGTATAATGTAAGTCGTTGTCTCTTTTTCTGCCTCTTTTGGATTTTGCTGCTCGATCCCCATTGGGTTTTTCTGATCGATCCCACTTGTCACTTACCATAAGTTCTGAATTGGTTGACAAAAACACCCTTCTTGAGAGCACCAGATTGTCTATGCGATTGTGTGTGTGTGGGTTTGAGCTGATGTTCCAAACTGGTTC
Source organism: Choanephora cucurbitarum (assembly GCA_025331435.1). Classification (NCBI taxonomy): domain Eukaryota; kingdom Fungi; phylum Mucoromycota; class Mucoromycetes; order Mucorales; family Choanephoraceae; genus Choanephora; species Choanephora cucurbitarum. Next base: position 261,592 of record JAIWNI010000035.1, read on the forward strand.
GTGTTCTTTCTTCTTACCTTAAACGTTCATGACCAACAGTATATAAAGCAGCAGGAGCTTGAACGTGCAAGTTTCTGACTTGGGAAAGGTGACGTAAAGCTGCAGTTGAGGTTGATGAAGCAGAAATACGAGAGATTCTAGATACAAGAGGTGATACGCGAGAGTATTGCATATTGAATAAATACAAGAGAAAAAGTGGGGAAAGAGAGAAAAAGGAGAAAGAAAAGAGAAGGGGGCTTTTTATTTAAATAATAGAGAAGAAGGATTGTAATACTACAAAATAATTTTTTTATTTTATTTTATGTTAGGGCCTACCACTAGTCGGGTAGCGGCGGAAGGAGAAAAAATTATTTAAATTCGGGGTATATATTTTACGCGTATTTTTGTAGCGGGAAGCAAATATATGAAAAGCTGTTGGTATTTTTGATAGTGATGTCAATCAATTACATCCGACGTTTCCCGCTAGTTTTACACTGTCAATGGTTCATGATGACAAAAAGAAGCCTACAATAAGTGGCTTCGAAACTAAAGACAATGGAAAACAAATTATGGGATTAAATGAAGTAAAGTAGAGCGCGTCCAAATTAGATGATCAAACACACCCTTGTTTATTTCGTAAATCTATGACTTCTTTCAAAGAGTACAAGCGGAATTTTAAGTATCCGATAGGACCCGTTTTAAAAGGCTTACTCGTAGAATAAAAAAAATGTGGGGAAAGTAAAGTTTTTTAAGGTGTAACAGCAAAAGTATAAAAAGCTAAACAATTGATTAAAAAAAAAGGACTTTTCTTTCAAATAACGTATCTGAGAAAAAGAGTATATTTATAGTGTTTTGAACTTTATATAATAACGCAAATGCTTCAGAGAAATAGAGTTGAAAATTTGGTACCTTTTTGGCTTTTCAAAAACGTGGGGGACAAAAAAAAAAAGAAGTACTGATTGGGGAAAACGCGCCCTCATCAAAACATATATTACTGAAATTTGAGAAAAATTAATTTACAGTCACGTGACCTTCGCCTTTGATCAACTAATGGAAAAAATTAAATAGTCTACTTTCTTATTCGTTACAAGTTTACATATTAGATCGTTATCATGCCCGCTGAAGTTAGATTTTGCTCTTGCTGCGTTCAACAAACGACATTCTCAAAATCCAGATACAAAACCTGTGATGATTGTAGAGTAAGTTTGGATAATCTTATATATCTCTATACAACGTCAAGATCGACTAAATGCTTTATTATTGATATTTAGGAACGTACTCGCAATATCGACAGAATGAGATCTACCACTAGATTAAAAAACGAAGCTGATGATGTTCGAAGAAGGGGACGAAAGAAGCAACTACCAGCTGCCTACATTTCTCAACTTCATCGCATGAAGCTGTTGTATCATCTGTACAACATGGCATAATACTTTATCTTTTTATGCATCTAATTTTTTAGATCTGCGGAATTTTAATTATACCCAATGAAAGCCCAACCAAAACTATGCGTGAGCTCTTATTGGGTGTAGTTGAAATTCCGCAGATGTAAAAAATTAGATGCATAAAAAGATAAAGTATTATTGAGCCCCCTATTTTATCTTTTTCTCTTCTCTCTTTAACTTTTTTTCTAAATGAAAAATACAAAGCTTTCTCCGTCTTTGCCTTCTGAACTTTTGTCGTCGCCGTCACCACCGCCACAACAAACCAGGTCTGCTGAATTTTTGCGTCGGCAGATGCAAAGATTGAGGTATGATGCCCGCGTTCTACTCTACAACATCTCCCAAGACAAAAGAAGCCTGTTGGAGTTGCTCTCGCACGAGCTCCAAGGCTGGCCCCAAACGGAATTCAGCTGTCTCTATCCCACCTTTTGTTTCATTTTCGCGGAATCTTTGTTGATTCAAAAAAAATCCTAACAAAGTTTTCCGACAAACCCTCTTTGGCTGCCTTTCCCGGTGCGCAACGGTTTTTTTCTTCTGTTGATGTCTCTCCCCAAGATTTCGAGAAGCAAATCCCTCCACAAGCCCAAACTGTTTTTTCTAAATGGCAAACACTCCCTTCGAAGAGGCCAACCTTTGTCTATGCTTGTGATCTTCTTACTTGAAATTGATATTAATTCGGGGACAACAATTTCTTTTCTTCTGCCACTATTGGTTTTTCAAACTGAATTTGCGTACTGGAATTTTTTTTGATGAAGAAAATGATGATGATGATGTTATGAAGAAATACAACTCTCTCCGTTCCGCAGCAATTGACCAATTTCAAGAAACAAACATCAAGAGGTCATTTGTGTCTAACTTGAACAAGCTGCTGATTGTTCAAGGAATAATCAAGATTGATCGACAGACAGATCCTGCTTTTGTGTCTTTTGGTAGAAAGATGAAGCTTGAGTTGTACGGCCCCAGCAGAAGATTGCCAACTAAATTGAAGGATGCTATCACTGATGTGCTTGAACAATGCCGTGAATGTCAAGCGTATGATGAAGCTAAAGACCAGCTGAATGCCATCAAGCTGCAAAATACAGGCATCAATGCAAGGATTCTGAAGACTCTGATGCTTCTATGGGATCTCTTGACCATAAAGAAAAAGCAAAGTAGTGAAATGAGACTGCAGTCTGGTGTTGTTGCTGCTGTATGCAACATTTTTAGGCTCACAAAGGCTCACGACCCACATAGATGCAATAGTATATTGTTTGACTGTGATGCGCTGAAAAGATGCCGGCCAGACTTTGTAGTAGAAGTAGACAATAAAGAGTCTTTTGTAAATGTTGCTGGAGACGTCAAGGGTGAAAAAAGCTGTCCCGAGAGACTAGCCCTTGACGTTTTCGGACTCTACATGCTATGGGAGTCAAGAATGAAGAATTCACTTGTTTTCCAGGCCGAAGGCATAACTCAAGCAATGCTGCAATAGATAGCCTTAAAGTCGCAATTCTTGTCCTCCCCTCCACCATTGATGAGTTCATCAATTTTAGTTCGCAGCTACATGTCCTCTACAACCTTGCTTGCCTCTGTGATGAATTCGTGGTGAAGTTAGAATCAGAAGACCAAGACAAAGAATGGAAGTTGCTCAGTTATGACAGTATCAGCCAAATGTATGACTTGAAGACCACACTTGTCACAAAAGCAACAAGCGCTGATATGTCCACCACCACCACCAACAACTGATCTTCTTCTTCTATCTTTCTTTCTTTCTTTCTTTCTTTCTTTCTTTCTTTCTTTCTTTCTTTCTTTCTTTCTTTCTTTCTCTTTTGTAAATATTTATTCATTATTTTGTACATAATTTTTGAATATATTTATATTTTATTGTCTGTCGTCTGTTTCATCCATCGCTTTATTCATTATTCTATGTTTGCTTTCTCTAGTGCAAAATAATGGTATATCAGAAAAAGAAGGGGTTTGGTCAGGTCGTGAAGTTATAGGACAAAAAGTTAGTACTTTATTGTATGCAATAATCTAACACACAGTAATTCTTGATTGAAGTTTGCCCAATCTTCATCCCTTGAAACTTGGCAGAAAATGCGTCATATCAAAGGTCCTCAGAGTACTAAAGCCAATCACTCAAAGGCCATCTTAGATTTATACTACTAGCTCAGCAAGTCGCTGCAACCAGAACCTTTTCATTTCCTTATGTCGGATAGTTATTGTCTGAAGTGTTGTCTCAGGTGGCTTACCATCTTGAAGTACTTGAACAGAGATACATGTCCCATCTACAACTACATTCTGCTATCCTGTTTACACAGCATGTGCATTGATTGTATTGTGTACACAATGCATTTCTATATTTAGTGAGGTAGCTCCTCTGTTTAAAGGCGCAACTGCTTTCACTGACATACTCTATTTAGAATGACCGAAATTCCTACGAGTGTGCATGTTGAAGCCGGCTTGGTCGATAAAAATGCTATTATGTAACCACTACAGGACTTTCCCTCTTCTCCACTCCAGTTTTTTGAGTGTCAACGAAGCATGAAGGATGAGATGTCTATGAAGACTTGACAAATTGATTAATCCGGTCTGGAGGCGCATCTCAAGCAATACGCCTCGTGCTTTCCAGAGCACTGATTCGGGCTTCTTGGCATAGAAACTGCAAAGAAAGCTGGTGTGATATGGCTCAATCTTTCCTGCTCTCTGAGTTTTTTTTTTCTTTGCCCAGTTAGACATGTTTCTCTTCATCATCTCTGTATTGCTTAACACAGTACTGAGCTGTTCTCTCAATTATGTCTAAAAGAAATCCAGTCTTACGTGCTGAGGGACCCTGTTCAATAACAAGATCCAACAGTTCCTGTATCTGCTCAGGGCAGTATGATCTGTATGGACCTCTGACTTTTGCTGAGCTCTTGTTTGTTTTGTTGTCCATGTTAGCCTCGACCTCAGTTTTTTCTTCAGCGAACTCTTTTCTCTCGCTTTGCTTTATTTTTTTCTGTCTTTTTCTTTTAGAGACGTCTCATAGTCTGCAAGATTCAACAATTTTCTCAAGCTTGGCTCTTGTTTCTTTTTTCTTCAAAAGGACTCGCTGTCTTCCCAATGGTGCCATTCGAGATTTACTGTCTCGAGAATATTGCCTAATTTCTCCACTAATTCCATGGACTCATAGCTTGAGGTCTCGTCATTAATGCTGAAGCAGTGCATGTAACCGTCTGGAATATCAATTTCTGATAGATGAAAGAAAGTACACAAAATTAAATCAAGTCCGTAAATGCAGTTTGAAAAACCAATAGATATTTTAAGCAGTTAATAATGCAAAGGCTGTATGTTAAGGTTCAAGAATGATTGGTTGAATGTTCAATCTATTATCTTTTTGCTATTTTCGTCTTTTTTATTGTTGTTCGTACGCTCGTGATTCATAGACTCCTCGCACTATACACTTAGTCAGATTGAAGTGTATGACCATTGCAGTTTCAAGATATCAAGGACAGAATTTGCTTATGTAGATTGTTAGTTCGCCAAAGTAATGAAGACTTCCAAATTTAACAGAAAACAATCGATGCGTTGTATCTTCTGATATAAACAGTGAGCCTATCGTTCAAGTATTACATTCAAACTACCGTTTTCTGTCGATGATTGCTTAGTATGCACAGGACTAAACTTTGTTGTGTTTGATAAGATCATTAAGTATGAGTGGAGACGCTGAGGTGGTCTTTGACACTGATTGATCGAAAGTAAATTTGTATTCGTTCTAAACGCAAAGTCTTTTTTTTTTTACTTCTCAAAGGCTTTTGGGTCGATTCTGCAGCTAATCTTTTACAAGAACAAAAGCAGGTCTTTTGCAGGCACACGGTATTTGCCTTGCTTCGATTCTATTAACTGGTCACACTTCTTTGTGTTAACTGCTTTGTCATTGGTTTTTCGATATAGTGTGATACTGTATGACCAGTGTTCTTTTGTATCACTTTAGCAAAAAAAAGTCTTACTCGACAGACTCTACAGAGAAATAGTCCGAAGACCGTAAAAAGACGACTTCTTTGGTACAGCCACTCTTAATTACAATCAGATCAAGATGGCTGTTTACTAGTTGCTCAAAGCACTAATTTTGGTGGGTTTGTTTATTGTAAAAAAAAAAGCCTGGAGATATGAGGCTGTAGAACTTCTCTCAGAAGCCCCATAGGTAAATATGATCTAAAGGACCTTGAGCACTTGTTTACTAAGTACAGAAATGAGAGAGAGAGGGAAAAGGCATATCTCATTTTAATAGATATCTTAAGGCAAACAATGTCAACACTTTTGTTTGTTGTTAAAGATTTTTAAGAAGCACTCTCATAATCGATCTGATAAATGTGAAAAGAAATGATACATTTGTCTGCATGGCTACTCACACAAAGAGCTGAACAAAGCGCAATTTGAATTTTCGCTTGATTTTAGAAAACATATTTTTGACTATTGAAAGCTCTACTTTTCTTCTTTGCTGATCGAGCAACCATGTCCATAAGTAATGCGATCACCTTGCCTTCACTATTTCAAAAGCTGCAAGAGGGAGGATACGACGATCTTGATCAGATAAAGGATGCCAATCTCTTTGAGTTGACAGAAGGTACATGAGCTGTTCTTTTTCCTTTCTTTCTTAGGGTTAGTCAAACACATATAGATCTTTTTGTCACTTATTATCCTACAATAGAACTCAGCCTAAACAAAGAAGAGGTCCAATTTTTGATTAAGGCATGTGGAAAAGGTAACATGCCAGCACTTAAGCCTTGATGCAGTCAATTGATTAGTTGTTTGTATAGAGCCTAAAGTCTTGAAGCGATCGTTAGGCGATATCATTGCTGCGGAGAAACGATGTAGCATATCTACGTCTTCCAAGAGCTTCAATAGCCTATTAGGATACGGTGTACCACCTTTCAAAATAACAGAAGTATGTGGTGAATCTGGATCAGGGAAGTCACAGATATGGTAACCATAATTTGTTGTGTTGTCCAAGATTGATTGTATTAATGTGTCTTTTCTTTGCCAGTATGCAGCTTGCTGTAAATGCACAGCTACCAAGCGAATTAGGCGGTGTACAAGGCGAATGCTTATACATTGATACAGAAGGGTCTTTTCAATACTCTCGCATAGCCAGTATGTCAAAAAATCACAACACTGAATCAATCTTAGCGGGCATTCATCTTTTCCGTGTATTGGATTATACTGAGCTGTTGGCATTGGTACGACAGCTACCTGATATACTGCGGCATTATCCAAAAGTCCGGCTGATCATCATTGACTCCATTGCATATCATTTCAGAGTCAACGTGTTAGATTCAAGAGCGCGAACTGCAATTTTAGATTACTTAGCTCAGGCATTGATTGAAATTGCCAACAAAAACAATTTGGCTGTAAGTTTATAGCGCAATAGTGGAAATACAGAAAAAAGAAAAAGAAGGGGGAGAGGCTTGATCTAAGCTTAGTTTTTTTTTCTGTCTTGATTAGATAGTAGTATCTAATCATGTCACAATAGATGGTGCAGATGCTACATGGACACCCTCGTTAGGATCTTCGTGGGGCTATTGGTGTGCAAATCGATTGTTTTTGTTCCGGAAACGAGAATTTCGCTTTGGATATCTTTACAAATCAGTTGAGAACGAAGGCAGCAAACCGGTGCAGTTTTGTATAAAAGTATAAGCTAACCAACACAAAACAAAAGTGTATAATTGACTTGCTTATGATATGCTATATAATAGGATGAAGGCATAGCAGATCCTGAAGAAAGTGAAGAATTCATCTTTACCAAACAGGAAGAAGATGCTCAGGAAAGAGAAGAAAGAGTGAATGCTGTCTGGAATAATCTCAAAGCAAATCATATAAAAAAAGAGGAAGACCGACATCCAGAGCAGCTCTTTTTGCCAGACGATGATGTGAGTAGTACAGGTGAACACATTGCTAGTAATGTAGATGAGAATATAGAAGAGAGTGTAGAAAAAGATATTCAGTCGAGTCCAGATGACATGTTGGTTCCACCTGAAGCAGAAACAACAAACCAAACAAACGGTCTTAAGCGAGCAAACTCTACTGACGAAAGAGATGGCCAAAAGAAGATTTGTCTAGACAAAGTCGCAACAATTGATAACAGCGACAATAATTATGTGAACGATTCTGACTACTGGACAAGCGATGTTGAGGAAGAAATAGATATGCAATTTTTGAATAACATCCATAGTTATTTTTGAACGTCGCACTCTGATTCCAAATTAGCAATACATAAACTCAAAGAACCTTTCGTCAATTACAGGAGCTATACTTTTGAATGTTCAATTGCTATTCAGTTTTTAACAATAATCACCTAAGAAAAACCTCCAATTTTTTCGCAGTGTTAGTCGAGTATTGTTTGTACTTTACTGTTTTTTTATTATCGCTTCTGATAAAATACCCACCCATATAACAACAACAATAGATTTCTTTGTGAAATATTAACCTAAGAATGATGGATGAAATTTTCAAAGCTTGTCCCGGCTGCTATAGTTTGGTTGGGTTGTTCACTGAGCTACCAAGAATGTTTTCAATTGAGTGTATACTACTCTGGGTCATCATTATGATGAATAGTTTAGTCGCTCAATAAGAAGAGAAACCTCAAGGGACAGATTTTCGAGGCACAGAACTTTATTAGACGGTGTCCCAAGAGACAGAACATCAAGAGAAAGATACCCAAGGGATATCAAATCGAGAGACATTGGCCCATAAAAAGAATCTTTGGAAAGGAACATACTTTTTTTGAAACTCTTGCATCTTACTATAAGACCAAACAGGCAATTGAAGAGAACCGACTGAAGCAAGAAGAAATAATGACAGAAACTGATATATGCAAATGAGATATCGAGCTATTTGGTCCCAAAGAAAAGCTTAGAAAATAAACTGAAGTTCTTTGAGAGCAACTCAAGCATTCTCGAACTCAAATGAAATTAGGAGGGTAGAAGATATATTTCTATCTGCATATGTGCTGAGTGTATTTTGATTTGCAATGAATTAGCATCAGTTTGGAGATGACTAGGTGAGCTGCTGCTTGTTTCTCCAGTAAAAACTATACAAGTTATCTGAAAAGAATAAACTAAATAAAGCTGGCCTGAAGGAGCTCGATGGCTACTCTTGAAGATCTGGAAATAAGCTTTTTTACCTCAAAGATCTAGTGTTAGAGATGAACCTTATAGTTTTCTTGCTCCGCCTATGTCGGGTGTTGGTTATGTGTCACTTTAATTGTAGAGGAGTTAATAGGACCAAGAAAAGTGGACTGGCGGCATAAACTAGGAAGTAAGCCCCTTTCCCTTCTTCTTTACTGTATGTCTTTACACTTCTTCTCTTGTCTTGAAGAAAAGCTAAAGGGAAAAAATAATCACGTCATAACTGCGTGAGAATTGGCCTACCAAAGTGACTGCGACAAAAATTTCAGTAGGGACCCTGCTTTTGGAGGGCAAGGAAAAAAAAGGTCCTTTTCTCTGCTGTTTTTTTGTTTCCTTATCCTAACCCCGATTATAGTACGTTTGAACAACGGTCGGTTAACCTTACAGAAAAAACGTTGTATAGTTGCGTTCTGGCCCCTAAAGAGGATTCGCTTATACCGTTCCATTATGTTTGGTGCTGAGATGTTGATGCGCGGACTGACGGGTATAGCTGTTCATAGTCCTCACGAGAAGCATTCCAATCTTCGTAGTGGGATCTTTATTAAGGTTCTTTTCGAGAGGCATTCCATACCTCGTAGAAAGGGACTGCAACAGCGGCTTTGTCTAAAAGGCTGTGGCATACACCTGACACTTGAAAATGGCTGTGGATCGCTTTTGGCGACTTGGCTTGGCTTTCCTTCCTGCGAGGCGCCTTGACATGCAAAACTAGCCGGTGGACGACGATGAAGTTACTGCGCTCCTTTTAGATAGGGGTCCTCCGTGTGATCCGACCTATAAGCGACTTCTACGCAGGGAAGCCCAACTTATTAACGGTGATGGAGTATTCTTTTTCCTCCTTTTGGGAGGTTTTTGGCACGGACTTCGGTCGGTGTGAAATACCTAAAGAAAATGAAAACATTTTTTATTTATCTGATATGTTCATGCTTGAGAGATCTAGTTGAGGAAAAAAGCTACATCTCTACTATCTCAAGAGATTGAGTTCAGGCGTTCTCTGTAAGGAAGTAAACGATATGAGCTTCATTGTTGTATTTCAAGACTCATAGATACGAAGATTTCTATTTTTATTGTAACTGTGCAGTCAATCAGTGTACGTCTCCAACAATGGACGATCCCTGACTTCTCTGATCTGTTTAGTGACTTGATAAATATTGGCGTTGACTTGTTCCTTTATCGATATAGACTATTTGTTCTTTTGCTTTTAGTGCATGACAAAGACAGATCAGTCAAAGTTTGTCCACGATGCGCGATTTTGAAAAGTGTTAGAAATAGTAAATGGGAAACTATGCTTTTTCGTACAATAAAGCACAACTCGAAGAGTAAGTGTCGCTTTGGATCGTAAGAGTTGCGCTCAAGACACGAACTGAGGTTATGTCAACCGCACTTCCTTCACGATTAGGAGTCAAGTGGAAAACTGAGCTTAATGTAGCATTCGAAAATGGAAAGTACAGGAGGCTAAAATTTATTCAAAAACACACTTTATGATGTTTGCTCAGTAGCTACAAACTGGCCCTCTTCGTTAGAGACGGCAGGCTTATGGATCGC
>JAIWNI010000350.1:0-10274 GCA_025331435.1 Choanephora cucurbitarum
CTTATCATGCCATCTAACCAAAGCGCGCTTTTTACTGTCACTGCGACGAATGCAAGAACAAACCTGAACGTCCTTCTGTCTCCTTTTCAGTCTGCAGATATCATAAAAGGGCCAAGTTGTTTTAGCGGCTCTACATACAAGAATTGGAAGGACACCTATGGTAAATATACCTATACCTATCGTATCTTCATCTCACTGGCCTATTGTAATCTTGTCAATAGAAGGTAGAATCGCTATCAACGATGAACCTGCATCCATCCCTGGCGTTGACATTGTAAATGATGGTAAGTCTTTCAAACAATTGCCTCCGAATGATCAGTTACCAACCCGTGCAAGTTATAGATCCTGATAACGAAGTAAATATTGCAGGTGTTCAAGATACTGTCGACAGTTACGATGTTGAAGACTTCGGTGGTTGCGACGATATTCACGATAACACTTCCATTGGTGAATCAACTGAACCTGTTACTGAGAATGATGCTGCTATTTCTACTGATCAATTTGTAGTCGATGAAGTATCTTCTAGAATCCCTGTTAGCCTTCCTGATTGTAAGTATAAGATAATCAGTTAGTCAGAAGTATCTATTGCTGATACAAATCTTTGTTCACTTAGCTAGTAAAATTCCTTGTTCCGCCTCTGCTCAGATTATGTCAATGATGATGACAAGCATCAACAACAGTAACATCACCGATTCGCAAACTGAAGCTTTCATGGAATGCTTCAACCATCTTCTTGCCTTGGGCAATGACTCTTTCCGTTTTCCAAAGTCTGTTGCAACATTCAAGCGTAGAAGCAACTTGGATGCACTCTCGAATGATGGTATCAAGTACTTTGCTGTCTGCATGAAATGCCATAAGTTGTTTTCATCTAAAGAATCACCTGCTGAAGATGAATTCACTTGCAACCAGCCTCTGTCCAATGCATGCTATATACCAACCAAGTCAGGCAAGTTTTGCGATGGTGTTGTGTACAAGATGTCTGAAGGGTCAAAGCCAAAACCTGTTCCGGAAAAGGAGTATCCTTACTGCTCAGTTGTTGCTACATTGAAAAAGTTCTTTCTTCGTCGCGGATTTGCAAACAAGATTACCGAATGGAAGTCAAGACATGTTGTAGAAGGTTTTCTTCTTAACTTGTATGATGCCACCAACTTTCCCGAGTTCAAATCATCGCCTACCGACAACACTCCTTTCGTTTCGCAGTCGGATTACAACCTTCTGTTAACCTTGAACATTGATTGGTTTAGTCCTTTCAACAACAATCATAGTGTTGGATGCATTTACCTCACTATACAAAACATAACCAAGTCAAGTGGCCGAGACGACAAGGAAAATATGATTCTTGTTGGTGTAATTCCTGGACCTAGTGAGCCCCCTACCACATCAATCAATCATTATTTGGAGCCTTTGGTCGATGACCTCTTAATGCTGTTGGAAGGTGTTGAAATGAAGATGGTTTTGCTGGATGGGTCTATCAAAGTTGAAAAAGTCAAGGCTTGCTTAGGCACAGTAAGCTCAGACTTACCGGCTACAAAGAAGTTGTCAAGAAGCAAGTCGTTCAATAGTAGTTACGGCTGTCACCTTTGCAAGACTTTCTTCCCCCGTATTTACTGCCCGGGAAACAAAAGAGACTATTGCCAATGGGACTGCGACGAATGGGTCAAAAGAACAACAGAAGAGACCAGGGCTGATTCCGAGGCATGGTTGAAGGCTAAAACCGTTAAGGAAAGGGAAAATATTGAAAATCAAAATGGTGTACGCTATTCTGTTCTTTTTCGCTTACCGTACTTCTCATACGATTTAATTGCAATTGAACCCATGCACGCTCTGTATCTTGGTGTCTCAAAAACTGTCTTGCGTAAAGTGGTACCAACAAATGGGTTCAAAGTCATTCAAGAGCATATGCAACAGTACTTGGACTTCAACTCCTATGCTCCTGGAGGTCCAATGGCCAAAAACCTCATCAAGGATGATCTGGGTTACATCAAAGCTGTTGAGCTCAAAGATTTCATGACTACCATGGCTCCAAACCTTCTTCGCCCTCTTTTGGATACAGACACATACAATGAAGTAATGCTCCTGATCAAAGCCTTAAGACTACTTGACGGACATGCAATCAAAGTTAGCGATATAGATGAAGTGCACCAGAATCTCCTCGCTTTTGCCAAATCTTACCAAGCTCGCTACAAAAATCACTCTGTTCCTCCCAATTTCCACTTCATGCTGCATCTTCGGGAGTTCATACGCAGATTTGGTCCTATCTCTTGTTTCTGGGGCTTCGGCTTTGAAAGAAATAATCTGTACATGAAAAATATCAACACCAACCACAAACAAGGTTTCGAAAAGACATACATGCGCCGAATGCAGTCCATTATTTTTGCTCACGATTCTGAAATCGTTCAACACTACACCAGCTCGTAAAGCGTTTATCTCTCTCTTTCTGCTCTTTTCGTTGTTACTTTTGCTTCGTCTATTATACTTTTTCTCTCTTATCGCTAGTTGTTCTCTTTACATTCCAAATCAATAAAATAATATCATAGACATATTTCATAAATCTGTTTATTTTTTTTTGGTAGGGCTGTTCTCTATGACACACTTTGCAACTGAATCTAATGCGGTCATATTCGTCTCGCGTAGTTGTTTGATGCTCTATACAAGCTGCTCGTTTTTAAAATAGTGTGTTCATTTAATCAGCAACAGGTATATATGTTGTGGTTAAAAGTGTGAGAAAAGTAAAAGAAAAGGATACGGAAAAAAAACCCGTGTTACTGAAAAAAATAAAAAGATTTCGTCATGAGAATTATAAGATTAAATCAGAGTCGCATCTCTTTTATTTTTCTTTCTTTTACTTTTTTATAACTTTTTGCAATGGACAAACGCACTAGAGAACTCATAAAGAAGATCGCTCGTATGAACCATGGTTTTGAGGCTGAGAAGCATGACAAAAATGACAGTGAAGACACCATGCACGAGAACGTACCTATTTTAATCAATGAGCCATTTTCTCTATTGGATTAGATTAAGCTTTCAGAAATCAACGGTGACCCAAAGGGGTTTGAGCGGCTCTCTGCGAGTGGCTATGTTCATATTCCTCGGGCCAAAAGCGAGACTTCGCGCTTGAAAGACAATGAGCTTGAATGCCTGAAGTTGTATTACGAGAGACAGTACGACACTCAGATTATTGTCAACAACAGGATCAAAAAATTCAAAAAATTTCAAGTTTTGGGCTATACAGTAGCCGCTCGATTTTAGAGTGTTCGATTTAAGAGTATGCTCGATTTAAGAGTGCGATCTGGAAACCTGAGACTCATTCCCAGCATTAACACCACTATACTCTTATTTTATTTAAGAGTGTGATCCGAAATCTGATACTCTTAAATAGAGCGGAAAATCCTTTTTTATTTTTAGAAAAAAAATGATCGTAGATCGGATTGATTCATGGATTTGGCCTCCTCAGCGCGAATGGCTTGCAACTTCTGACCCAAACAACGATGAACTTTTTGCTCAAGTTCATTGACTGGAAAGTCAAGGGCCAAGACAGTCTCAAGAGCTTCCTTGAGTCTTCTTCTGTTCTCCTCAACATCCACAAACTCCTCTTCTTCTTCTACCTCGTCCTCATTTTGGTCTACCATCACATCAAGAGTATCAGTGATGATCATTTGGCTCTCGTCACTGTTGAGATCAAAATCCTGCCAGGTCCAATCCGTCTTCAGTATCAACACCTGGCAATTGAGGTAGCAACTCGTTGATCCTGTCAACTACATCATCTTCCAATGGAAGAGAAGTAGTTGGAGGCTCGCTGACTACCTCAGCCGTGTTCAAGAGAATCTTGGTATGGACCCAGCAGTTGTTGATTGTCAAAGGCTTGACACGTAACCAAGCTTCGGCTAACATAAAAAGAGCCTGGACCTCTTTCAACTTGTACACAGAGAGGTTGTCCAAGCAATTGCTCATGTACAAGTTGGTTGCTCTTTCGTACTGCTTTTCTCGGTACATAGCCTTGAAATTAGCAATAATACCTACAAAATATACATTTAATAGTGTGAGCCATCCCAAACGCTTTCAGAGATGAACAAAAGATAGCTACCTGCATCCAACGGTTGGAGTTTGCTAGTAGTGTTAGCAGGTAAAAAGACCAGCAAAATGTTTTCTGGCTTATAGCCAATTTTGTGCACGGAAGCATTGTCCAAGAGAATGGCTACTTTTCTCTTTTCCCTTCCAAAAGCTCTATCGAGTCTCTTGACGTAGCCCTCGAATATCTCCTTCTTCATCCAGGCATTGGGGGAGCAATGGTACTCCACGTAGTGAGCCTTCCCAATTGCAGTCATTGAGTAGAGCTTGGGATGCTCTTTGTATCCAGTTGGATACTTGTGCTTGCCAATCACAATGGGATGGCCCTTATAGCTGCCATCCGCATTGCAAAGCAGTCCGATAGTAAGGCGTTCCTTACTATTCTTCATGCCCCCGACAGGTTCAGAGCTGATGGTTCGTCGGGGGGGGGTTGATTGTAGTACAATCCTGTTTCATCAAAATTCAAGATGTCTTGAGGATTGTAAGGCTGAAGTAGTTCAGCAATCTTCTTCAACTGACCTTGTATGTTGTCAGTTGTAATGTCAACAGAAGCTGACTCACCATGTGTCAATCTAGATTTGACACCGATTCGTTTGAACACACGAGTGAGCCAACCATCAGAGAAGTTAATCTCGTCTTGGGGAATCTTGTACTTCACCAGTGCAACCATTTTGATGTATCTGATGATGGATTCCCTGTTGATATGTTGCTTGAGGTTATTCATATCCTCAACATACTTTCGAACATCCTCATCAAGTTGAGGATACTTGGGACCCTTGGCGCTTTTGCTACTGGTCTTCAAGCTCACATTGCTGTACAATTCGTCAGCAGAAGAAATGATCTTTGAGATTGTCTGCTGAGCTAAAGGCTTCGACAAATTGAACTTTTCCATTGCCCATTTACCAAGTTCTACTTGGTCACGTTTTCCCTTGAGATTCTCATCAAGAATTTGAATTTTTTGGTTAATGTTAAGGCGGACGCGTTTGTTAGACATAGTAATAAAATAAGGTACTTTAATGAG
Source organism: Choanephora cucurbitarum (assembly GCA_025331435.1). Lineage (NCBI taxonomy): Eukaryota > Fungi > Mucoromycota > Mucoromycetes > Mucorales > Choanephoraceae > Choanephora > Choanephora cucurbitarum. The sequence goes on from JAIWNI010000350.1 coordinate 5,090, forward strand.
ATATCGTTTGGAGCAATTTAAGGGCCATTAGGTAAGCGTGACCGCTTTTAAAATGAAGTCACAAAATTCGATTTAAGAGTATGCTCGATATAAGAGTGCAAACCTCAGGAATATCGACACTCTTAAATCGAGCGGCTACTGTACCTACGAATCTCGATTAGCTGGAAGACAGCCGGCAATCTATTTTAACGCTTACCGATGCAACGACGTAAATGTGGATGACTTGGAAGGTGTGGACATGACACATACTGACGAACATTTGCGAGCAGGTGCAATCAGTTTTTTCTTTCAGCATACTGCCGAATTCAAAGAAGACGGAGAGACATTTCGTCTTAATCACTACTTTGCTTTCGTTGAATGGTACAAAAATTCTCGTACTGGAATAGAAGACCTTCAATCCCACACTGGTGAAACTATGCGTCCTTTCAGAAAAGAATTTGAAAAGATGGGGTCTTATTCAGTTCTTCCAGTACAGAAACTATATACACCCATTCATATCGAACGTCTTCCAATTCAAGGGATTATAGTTACGGCTGACTTTCCAAGACGATACATATAATAAAAACAGTATATTTATTTACAAAAAAACAGCAGCAAAAGGAACTTAGACATCAGCAAAGTCAACACCCCAAGCAGGTAGCTTGCGCAAGTCTTGCATGTTGACGTTTGGGCGATGATGATATGTTCGATCGCTCATTTGAGGTACTTCATATCTAGGATTCAAAGCTTTGTTATTCTGGTGTCTGATGTCATCCAATTGATCGAAAAACTGCTCGCACTATTAAGAAGTTTCATGTCAGTTATATTAAGAATATCATAGCAAGGTGAGTGACAATACTTACTTCAATACTTCGATAAATTGGGGCTTTTCTAACAAAAATAGGCTGGTCAGAATCATCGTAACCATCTTCTCTATCTGAGGTCATATCAGAAATCAAAAGAGCTTTGTAATCCTCAGCCGGACGAGGGAGATCTGACAACTTTGATCTATGATTTTCAAAGATGTCCAATCGTCTGGCCAAGACCTAGATAAACAAAGGTAAATATAAGTGTGTTTTAGATTGCATTGACTAAAAGTATTACATGATTCTTGCGAGTGGCATATCTGTTCTTTAAAGTTGCAGCGTTTAGCTGCTCCTCTGTCATTTGCTGCTTGCTTGCTCTTTTCTTGCAACTTTTGTAGCGTTGGTTGAGCTTACTCTTAACAAAGGCTTGCATATCTTCCCGAAGCCAAACGTGATTGCAAGTTAAGATGAGGAATTCCGTGTCCACAAAGAAATCGTCAATGATTGTCTTCACCTTTTTGCTGTTGTTGGCCCTACGCATCAAAGTCTCGCCAAGATTCCAGCCATCTGCACCTACATGCTTCTTTTCAATTCATTTGACAATTTGCTATTGTTGGAGAAATTAGAAATCATCATCGACAATAAGATGTAGTTCACTTACTCTCAACGACTCCAACTCAATCTCAGAACCAGGAAAGCCAAACAACTTGTCATTTTCACGTTGCTTCTTCAACATGGCGTCAAGTTCTTGATTTTTTCTTTTGAGAGCTACGATTTCAGCTCTGTCTTCCTCACGTTCTCTTGTCAAGCGGGAAACAGCTACCTCCAGGTCGGTGATTCTGCGATCAGATACGGCACTACGTGCGGTAGGAATACGAGTGGCAGTTTGAACAGTGGGGATACCGTTGGTGGAAGAAGAGCTAATTGACATTGTTAAGATATTTGTATTAAAATAGTAGTAAAGAGATCAATCGATCAAAACTTGACAGCATGTATTTATACGATTTTTTCAAGTAAGTACAGAGAAAATTTAAACCGAGAGAGTACAAGATAATTCTATTGAATCCAAATTGTTCAAAATCGAATTACAAATAAAATCCTTTTCCAATTTTTTTTCCTTTTTCTTCTTTTCTTTACTTTTAACTGGTTCTTGGTAATGTACTTTCTTTTTAAATGAAGCTTTCAATCTAAATATAATATTTTGGTCCAAAGGTAAAATAGGCAATAACAAGATGCACTTGCTTCTATTGGTGTTCAAGTAAAAGGTAAGTCTTTTAACTCTTGTAAATGCTTTTACTAAGCAAGATTCTTTAACTTTATAGATGCTCTTTGCGTGGTACTCTTATTATCCTGTGATATTTAGTTCTAATGTAAGCCAATTCTTTTTGTAATCATTTCATCAAAGCTAACGTTTATATTTCTACTTTAGATGCTCACTCAGAAAGGCCTCTTTGTATGTCATTGGTATACTGCTTTTCCAACTTCAAAGGTAAGGGATTTTTTAAATTTACTTATGAGCATCAAAAACTAATTTGTATTTTGTAAAACTTGTAGTGTGAAGTAGTATCTTTATTTAGCTGCTTTTTTACTGAGACTCCTTTCTGCTGGTGTGATTCCTAGTTCAAGAAGTAACCTGCAATGCGTATCCATTCAAGTCTTTTCAGAAGCTGCAAGCAAGAGCAGCATTCTAGGTGGTAGCAAAGCAGGATTCAAAAATGTGGCTGAACGTTTGGGGGTATACAGGTAAGGAAGGGAAGGGATCCTGGTATTTTCCAGCCAAAAAAAGCACCAATGAAGCGGTGAATAGTAGTAGTATTTGGGCTATATATAATACATTTTTTATTAAATAAACCAATAATACAAGAGAATAAGCAAGCGTTTAATTGCACCATTTATATTGCTATTCCCGATTGTGCAATGTCTAAAATAGAATGCCTAAAAAGGAAGGCAATATGTGCCAAATAAAGGATACATCTTTAAACCAAGGTCAAATCGTAAAGAAGTGTGTTTCAATAATTGTGTAAAATGTAACGCTAAGGAACCTATGAGATGCCTCTATCCAAGATCCAAAGGATGTACAAAATCTAAAAAGGCAATCAAAATGAACAAAAATGATAATTTTTGACGAATGGAAATAAAGGGAAGGCCTGTGATTGACAATGGAAAGTGGCGATCAAAGGGTGAATACATGGTCTAATTGGCAAAAAGACACTGCTTATAAACTGGCGATTAGGGTCTGTATTTACCTGTTTTATGACAATCAGATGCTGTGATTGACAATTCTTCAAGCGGCATAAAACTGGCATAAAACTGTCGATTAGCCTCCTTATGCGAATGTTCATATATTTTTCGGAGTAGGGCGTCTGATCGACAGTGTCATATTAAGGGCGAATAAGGGGTATATTTACCCATTTTGTGAAACTTTTTTTTTGTAGTGGTCCACTACACCTAACGGCTCGCTCCTGTACCGGACTCGTATACGGGAGGGCTTACCCCTCCCGGATGAAATTTCTAACTTTTTCATTTTACAGTGCTTCGGATCTTAAACCTGGAAAATTGCAAAATCCTTTCAAATCTTGAGTCCCAGATTTTATTCGTTCAAAGGGAATTGAACCCACAACCTCCCTAAAAAAATGAGTACAAAACCTTTCAAATAGGTAATCTATTGGTTAGTTTTGTAAATCCGAAACTAATTTTGATATCCGTTTGAAGTTGTTTCGATACTAAATTTTATTGTTCATTTTCAAGTGAGATTTCGGCAGAAGAAAGAGTGAATTTTCTGTGGGACAAGTATGTTTTTGTAACAAACTTCTTGACTTGACCCACCACTTCACGGCCATCATCGCACTTACTATATGCTTCAATATAGTCCATACATTTCTGAAAGTACTTTCTGATATGAGCTATGTTTGAAGCTTTATCAAGGTAAACATCAAGGTTGCTTTCAAGCGATTTGAATGTATAGTCACAATGCAAACGTGCTTGTCTTTTTGCATATGACCAATAGAGCTCAATCCAATTACATTCGCAGTGATATTTTGGGTAGAGCTCAAAAATATGGCCGCTATCCTCTATGACTTCTTGCAACGCAGACTTTTGATTAACAAAGTCAGGTCGACTTTCAAGAAAGTGACGAGCACAACAAACAGACTTCTTGCCGGGCTGTAGTTCTCCACAATCAAGCTTCCAAGACTTGCCTTCCAAATCGCATCCTAGCCACTGGTTTCGTTCTTCCAAAATTCTCTTGATACCCTTGAAATATCGCACTGTCTTTTCCTTGGCTTTACCTTTTCTATCCACAGTCTGTATCTTCTTGAGATAGAAAAAGGTTTGCTTCAAAACTTCTCCGTCACTGAGAGTGACAGTGGTGTCACGAAAATTGGTCTTGCTGTCCTCTGGCCAAGGCTTCTCATTCATGGTCATGCGCTTTGCGACCAAAGCATCATCGGCAAATGCAGCATGATTGGAGCTGTTATCCAACAAGAATACTCCAACACAGTCAGGATGCAATGACTCAAAAAGAGGAATTGCATCCGTAACCAGCTGTTCAACCATATGCTTAGAGGTCCACCACCCCTCTCTGCTATCACCAGCCTTAAAGACCTTTCTGGATGTCCAGCCCTTTATCTTCATTGTTCCGTGGCAAGGACACTGGAACTCAGAAACCATCAAGGACAATCCCATTGACTTCTTTCTAATGTGGTTTTCACCTTCCAGAAGCCAAAGGTCGTCCTTACCATCATTAGCATAGAAGGTGCTTTCATCATGGGTGACGAAAACAACCTTCTTTTCGCCATTTTTCAGAGCTGGCTCCAGAATTGTCTCTTGCTGATCACCTTCATAAAACTCTGATCGCTGCATGTATTCCAACATTCTTGCTGACCAGGCCTTGCGGTATTCCACAACATCCGCTCTTTCATGGCCGTCGAAGTAGATGTTCTTCTTATTTTTTCTGTATGAATAGCCCCATTCATACAGATACTTTGCAACAGTATCAATGTGTACCTCTTGGCCTGAAGAGACACCAAGAACAGCAGGAATAACCTCTTCTTCTATCATTTTTTTGATACTGTTAAGACAGCGCAATTCGGGCTTCATTTGCCTAATTTTTTCCAAAGTAGCAAGCTTTACATCCGAGTCACTCAAGAAGGATTGTCTTTTGATATGCTTTCCTTGCTGATGCTCAGAAATCAATCCTTCCTCAATAAACTGAGTAGCCCATTGGATGATGGTTGCTGACCGATATTTCTCGTTGTTATCGGGCCAGTAGTACTTTGCAGCTTCCTTTGCACTATTGCCCTTATTCATTCCTTGAAGTCTCTTGGAGAAATAAAGCTTCACAGAGAGATATCTACAGAAATCGTATCTGTAAAGAGAACTTCCTTCCAAAGCTTTGTTCA